>PVIC010011113.1:9186-42119 GCA_004025085.1 Thryonomys swinderianus
TGAGGGGAAGGAATAAATATGATACAGAAAGAAAATAAAAGAGCATGTATAAGGGGGGAGGAGGGGGGAGTGGGTAGGGATATGGGTAAAAATGAGAATTAACTTGTGGCATATACTGGTACAAATTTCCCAATGTTATATGTGATTTTGAGATGTATATAAATTGTACCAATAAAGAATTCAATTAAAAAAAAGATGTTGTGGTTTAAAGGATAATTTATTATTTTGTTCAAGTTGGAACAGTTAGCATTGTCATATGTAAACTTTGAATATAAATCATCATTTAAACCCTTCAATTGACAAATTTTTGTGAATATAAATTTCAAGTATTTATATAGAAATTCTTTACTGTACTAGTAAATTGGATGGGTATTTTCAAGATGAACTATTGGGAAAACTATTAGTCCCCTTCAAAATGAAAATTCCTTAGAAATTCCATCTACTGTAAAAATACCTTCTTTTCAAAGGGTCCAGGGGCTGGGGATTTAACTCAGTGGTTCCATCCCTGCCTGGCAAGCACAAGGTCCTGAGTTCAATCCCTGGGGGTGGGAGATAGAGAGGGAGAGAGAGGGAGGGAGAGAGAGGGAGAGGGAGAGGGAGAGGGAGAGGGAGAGGGAGAGGGAGAGAGTCCTGTAAGATTCTGCAGAATTTAATTTGTTTCCTAGGATTATTCAGTATTTCATGGGGAAATCTTACTCTTCTATGTTAAGTGTTTCATACAGTCTGACACATGGCAGCATTTAAATATTAATCTCTAACTTTTATACTATGGGTATACAGAACTTATTTTAAGGTCCAAATATATCCTGACTGATTATATTTGTGCGATTCTTTTTTATTAGAAAATTGAGATATACAGTAATCCTCTCTTACTGCTCATATGTGTTCCAAGACCTCTAGTGGATGCCTGAAACTACAGAGTACTGAGCCCTGTATGTAATATTTTGACTACATATGCATAGCTATGCTACAGCTTAATTTATAAATGAGGTACAATCAGAGATTATCAATAACTAATAGTAAGAACAGTTATAACAATGTATTGTAGTGAAAGTTATGTGAACACGGTCTCTCTCCCTCTCTTAACTGCCACAAGGCAGATCAGGCAATGTGGACATGTTGAATCCAGGAATGACTTATACCCTCAGCAGGACAGAGTGGAGGAAATGAGATTTTTTTGTAATGCTACACATAATAGCAATTTAAAATCTATGAATTATTTACTTCCAGAATTTACAACTAATGTTTTCAGACTGAGGTTGACTATAAGTAACTGGAGCTTCAGAAAGTGAAACTGTAGATAAAGGGAGACTGCTGTAATTTACACATAGTAGTGTGTATAGTTTGTAGTATGCAATTACATGAGTTTTTTTTTCAATTGTATTCACCCCTGTAACTACCGCCCTGCACAAAATATAGAAAATGTATCTCAGCTCACTTCCATCACCACAAATTACTTTAGTCTCTTTCAGGATTTCATCTAAATAGAAAATATACTCTTGAATCCAGTTTTTTAATCCTCAGCATAATGTCAGATTCATCCATATTGTGGATATGAGTAGTATTTTGTTACATGGATGCACCTCAATTTGTTTATCCATTGTCTTTTTAATGAGCACATGGTTATTTCTGAATTTGGGCTAGTATAAATGAAATTGTTGGATCATTCTTGTACAAATCTTTCTGAGGATATGTTTTTATTTCTCTTGAAGTAATCCTACTATCTAATAGTGGAATTAATAGGTCACAAGAGAGATGGGTGATAAACTTTACTGAAATTGCAAAACAGGTTTCCAAAATGGTTGTAACTTTTTATACTCCCACTCATGGCTCTGAGAATTCCAATTGCTCCAGTCTCGCCAATAGTTAGCATTGTCAGTTGTTTTGATTTTAGCTGTTTTTAGCGGGTTCCTAATGGGTTGATTTTGTTGTTGTTGTTGTTGGCAGGGCTGAAACTGAAACCACTCTACCACCAGCCTACCTGAGGTTTTGACATAAAGAATATCTAAATCTATGTGCAGTGTATTGAGCAAGTTGGCACTTGAGTTTCTTTAGAAGAAAGAGCTGTTGTTTGAGAAAAGCCTTTGATGAACCATAGCCATGGCCCCAACATGTTAAATTGCCATATTTAAGGAAGAAGCAAGCATTCAAGAGTACATTGGGAATATAGAAGAGAGAGAAGAGTGGGAGGCAGCAAATATAAAGACCAGAGTCCTGAGCAGTAGAAATGGCTGAGGAAATTTTCAGGAACAAGGACATTTAATAACACATTTTCATGTTAGGGATATACACAAAAGAATTAAAAGATTCATATTACAGCAACATATGTGCACCCATGTTTATAGCAGCTCAGTTTGTGAGAGCTAAATCTTGAAAACAACCCAAATGTCCATCAACTAGAGACTGGATAGAGAAGACGTGTTTTTTAAAAAATATAAAATGGAGTATTATTGTGCCATAAAGAATGATAAGTTTGAGTCATTCATCCTCAAATGTACATACCTTGAGGACATACTGTACTCATAAGTGAAATAAATTGGTTACAGATGTATAAATATCATATCTCTTATATGAGAAATGAAAAGGTAGACTCTCTAGCTCTGAGATTTTAACCTTGACTATATATTTAAATCACCTGGGAACATTAAAAAAAATCTTGTTGTCTGATTCTAATTCTCAGGGGTTCTGATTTATTTGCCTGCTGCATGGGCTCTGGGAATCATAAAGATTCCCAAGTGATTCTAATGGGATATCAAGGGTAAGAATCCTTGCTCCAGCTATACAACATGGAAATAGGGTCTACTGGAGTAGAAATGACACTTTTAGGAAAACCAACCAAGTATGAACTGGTATCAAGTGGCATATCTTCATTTTCTATAAAGTTTGTACTAACATTTCCAACTTATGGATCTGAAAGAGAAATACTATAAAATTTAACCTTATCCAGCAAATTATTTAAATACCATCTCCTAATACACTAGTGCTTTCAAATTCTATTAAGGACCTGGCATCTGGTAAGTTCAAGTCCTTAGAACTAGACACTATAAATATTTAAGGTGACAAATGACAACATAAGAAACAAAATGAAACAAATATTTCTTGTAGAAGCTCATTTCTGAAATAAAAACACTAACGTATTATAACCATTAAAATAATACATCTTGATTGTAGAGAAGATAGAAAGTACAGAAATTCTCAGAGATTATTACTATATTTGTTATACTGGGAAATGTCCTTGTATTCTTGTTTCCTTTTATACACATATACGTTACATATGAAGATGCATTGGAATCATATAATACATATATGTTTTTAACTCAACACCATATCTTAAATCCTTTTAGTCAAGTCCTTTAAAAACATTCTAATGGGGGGCTGGGGATTTAGCTCAAGTGGTACCACACCAACATTGGACACACAAAGGCCAGAGTTTGATCCCTGGTACCGCAAAACAAACATACAAACAAAAAAAACCCCACAAAAAACATTCTAATGGTTAAATACATTCTACAATAGGGATATGTGTTATAATTTAATCGATCCTCTATTTTTAGGTGGATTGTTTTTAGTTTTTTAATATCATAAACAATGCCTTTGATACATTTCTTTATACAGAAGTATACATTTTCCTATGCCTTGCTGGTAACTTTTTAGAGTAAATTTCAAGAAATGGAATTTCCAGGTTAAAGATGATGTGCTTCTTTAAGGTTTTTGGTACACCATTACCAAGTAACAGAAAGTCTATTCCATTTCACACCAAAATGGGACTCATTTGTGTTTTTACTACCAAGAGGTATTATCGTTTAAAAAATATGTATAGGTATTTTTTTTTTTGAGATAGGGTCTCGCCTTGTAATTCAGGCAGGCTCTGAGCTCACTATGTAGTCCAGGCAAGCCTTGAACTCAGCAATCCTCCTGTCTCTGCCTCCCGAATGCTGGGATTACAGGCGTGAGCCACCACGCCCGGCACTGTGTATAGGTATTTTAAAGTTGCATACTTTGTTTTTGTTTTGTGGTGGTAGGGGTCAAACCCAAACCCTCTCATATGCTAGGCAAGTGCTCTACCACTAGCTACATCCCCAGCACTGCATATATTCAAACACATAAATCAGCTAAAAGAAATGACAGTATTGTTATGAAACAATTGTGGTAAATATGAGAAAGGTACAAATTCTTCAATACTCCCAGCTTTGAAATCAGCTTAAATGTGAAATCTAGTTAAATAAGATACATTTCTTGGATACAAGATAACTTTTAGATTGCATTTTGTAAATTTATCATGCTAAGGAAATAACTGACACAGACCTAAATAGATTGGTGAAATAGTCAACTGCCATTTTACCCATTTGAGATCTTTCCTAATTTTATTGCTCTTAGAGTTAGAGTTTTAAAAATATAATTAGACACTAGCCTGTCACCAAGTGCACTGGAGATCTGGAAGCTCCTTTCAAAGCTCCATTCACCAAACAAAAAGTGGTCATCTTGTGTTTAGTTTGACTGGTGAGGCGTCTTGGCTGGTCAGCAAAGGAAATATTCATGCTGTGGAAAGGATCTGAAGGAAGAAAGGAAAAGAAGTTACAGTTAATCATGGGGAACATGAGTCAGCTTCACTTTAAGGATTTACTCTGAGGTGGAGAATTCAAAAAACATGGGAAGCCCTAGGGATAGGGAAAGAGAAAGCTATTAGTTGTCAGAATAATTTTCGTCCAAGAAAATAATTCCTTTCTATATAAACTGACATTAAAAAGCTCTCTGATTGTTGAAATTACTAAACTTTTCAGGGTGTTCTTTTCACCCTAGATGCTCTTCTGGATACATACAAAATAGGTGTGCACTTGGGGCAGCTTGTAGGGCTGAGAACTTGGTATTCCAGTGGACCACAGAAGAGTGACTCGGATACAGTGTGTCAGCCCTTCTTCAGAGAGTATGGAAGTTCTCTGTGAGAGAACGATTTGTTTTCATTTAAGGTTACAAATGAGTGTGTTAGTGGTTGGGACATCAAACCGAGATTTAGGATTCCTTTCTCTAGTTTGCTGTTAGCTTTTTTGGTGGCCTTGAGCAACAAAGTTTTGCCTTTTAAAAAATGTTCTGATTGAAGGGTTGGAGATTTAGCTCAGTGGTTCCATCGCCTGCCTCGCAAGCATAAGGCCCTGAGTTCGATCCTGGTAACCACATACAATGCTGGGCGTGGTGACTCATGCCCACTAGCAATCAATACCACATACCACAGTGCAGGCGTGGTGGCTCACGCCTGTAATCCAAGCACTCGGGAGGCAGAGACAGGAGGATTGCTGAGTTCGAGGCTTGCCTGGCCTACATAGTGAGCTCAGGGCCAGCCTGAACTACAAAGCAAGACCCTATCTCAAAAAAAAAAAAAATTAAGGGAAACCAAGAAGATATTTAAGAATACTTTACTGGCAGAAGGATATGTGAAATGCATCACATAGTTGAAAATGTGCTTATTGAAAACATCTGATGATTGGCTTTCAAAATGAGAAAAATAATTCTGCTTTTATATTTGAACAAGCTTTATTCCATACTCTGGTTAAAGCAATTTAATAGCAGTTCTTAAGACTATAAAAGCTCCTACATTTATTGAATGGCTTTCTGACATCTATTTTTAACACATGACGAGTGCTGTTCTTGGCGAGCCCTCAGCAGTGTCCCCAGCAATCGGTCTGCCAGAGTAATTTGAGAGTAAATATTTTGAGGTATAATTCCCAGAAGGTTTTTATTAACTAGGTGTTTATATACAGTACTACTTTAAGGTCATCTCATCTAAATGTTGTTTTCAACTTCATAATTAGAACCCAACTATAATGCTATAGTGCGAGTAGAACCAAAATGTGCCTGGTAGGCAAATTAGGTAGTAGCATGCCTTCTCCGTGTGGCTATTGTGTTCAAAGGGGTGTGACTCAGCTAAGTAGAATCCCACATCTCTGTACAAAACAGCAGTACTGGTAGGCTAGGCATCGGCTTAGTCGCTTCTACTTATTTGTGTAATATGCAGAGCACTCTGGAATGTGTATTGCAATTGTAAGGGGCTAGTATTCCTATTTGATATGCAAAGAAATTGATGCCACAGAGAAAGTCATTGATTCCAAGTCCCCAAGGGTTGGTGCAAGAATACAAATCACTGGTTTCCAGAGTTTATGCTTTTAGTTGTGCCCCGTGCTCCTTCCCCAGGGTGCCATGATATATCCTGAAGCACACACAGTCCCTGGATCAAGTGAACTAATCATTCTGCTTTTAAAACTAGGAGTGGTATTCTTTTGCTGTTGCTGTGCCCTCATCCTTGCTGATGACATCAGCTAACTGCGTAAGCAAAACTTAAAGCCAGGCATGGTGCCCTATAATCTCAGCATTCAAAAAGATTGCAAATTTGAGCCCCTGCTCAGGCAACTTAGTGAGACCTTGTCTCAGAAAGAAAGGGGGTGGGGAGAGAAAGGGCTGGCAATGTAGTTCATTGTAAAGGCCCTGGGTTTAATACCAGTACTACAAACAAAACAAAACATAGAAGAAGGAAAACCTAACTGGAGTGTGATTACTGAATAATGTATTTCCTATTAGGACCTGTGGTAAATGGAATACCTCACTCCCATCTAACCTCTGGAACCTTCTGGAATCTATGAATATGTTATACTGTGTGGCAAAGGGGAATTAAAGTCAAGATGAAATTAAGGTTACTAATTAGCTGCTTTAAAATGGAAAGATTATTTTGGATTATCTAAGTGAACCCAATACCATCAACATGCAACCTTAAATGCTGAAAAGAGGTGAATGAGAAGAGGGGTTTAAAGGATGTGACAGGAGAGGGACTCCAATGCCACTGCCAGCTTTGAAGATGGACAGAGCAATGAGACAAGAAACTGGCACAAATAGGAATTGGAAAAGGCAAAGAAAATGACTTTTGGGCCAGAGATCTAGCTTGGTGGTTGGTCCTGAGTTTGATCCCCTGCCGAAAAAAAAAAAAAAAAAGAAAGAAAGAAAGAAAAAGAAAAAAGAAAATGACACCTTCCTAAACCTTCCAGAAGAAATACCTCTCTTAACACCTGGACTTTAACCCAGAGAGACTCATTTCAGCTTTCTAACTTCCAGAACTACAGGGTAATGTATTTGCATTGTCTTAAACCACTACATTTGTAGTAATGTATACAAAAGTGGTAGAAAACTAATATAGTCCCATTAATGACGAAGTCTTATCAAAGGTCAACAACAGTGGCCTGAAAATCTGGCCTGTCACTTGTTTTTTTTTTTGAGACAGGGTCTCGCTTTGTAGTTCAGGCTGGCCCTCAGCTCACTATGTAGCCCTGGCAAGCCTCAAACTCAGCAATCCTCCTGTCTCTGCCTCCCGAGTGCTGGGATTACAGGCGTAAGCCACCATGCCTGGCTACTGTCACTTATTTTTTAAAAATTCTTTATTGGTACAATTTATATACATCTCACAATCACACATAACATCGGGGAATTTGTACCAATATATGACAAGTTAATTCTCATTTTTACCAATATCCCTCCCCACCCCCTATATACATGCTCTTTTATTTTCTTTCAGAATCATATTTATTCCTTCCCCTCATTACATTCGCACACCAAATTTCCTTTGGAATCTTCCCATTCTACAAAAACTGTGATACTTTCTAGAGCTCATTTGCTACTGTCACTTATTTTTATAAATAAAGTGTTGTTTGAACACAGATATGTCCATTTGTTCCTCTATTGTTCATGGATGCTACTGCTGACTAGATGTACCGTAGACCATTTGGCCTGCAAAACCTAAAATATTTATTTTCTGTCTCTGTATAGAACTTGTTTGTCCCTAGTTTATGGTTATAAACACAATACTATAACTATGCATGTAAATTCAATGTAAAAATACACAGAATTTCTTTGAGAAAAGTATGTCCCCCTCCTTTATTTGTTATTGTTTTTTAGCCTACATTGTCTCTGAGCAGAGTGTGTAACAAAATTCTGGTAAAAAAGAGGCCATGATCAATTTCATGCTACTTAGTCAAAATTCTATTGTGTGTCATAGAGTAGAAAGGCCAAATTGCATGAGTATGAACTTAATAAAAAGCTGTGTGATAGAGGATATTCATGTTGTTGAATAGGTAAGACTTGGCAAGTACTTAATTTTAATTCTTATCCTACTCCTGAAAATACTCACCAGAATGATTTCCAGCTTTTATTTTTCAAAGGTTGTTTTCTGTTCCCTTTTTAAGTCTCTCCTTTCTTTCTCTCTGCTGGGGAACTCTTGGGACTGGTGGTCTGTAAAGTCCAAGCTGGCCCTGACTGAGCTCACTATGTAACCCAGGCAAGCCTCGAACTCAGCAATCCTCCTGCCTCTGCCTCACAAGTGCTGGGATTACCATGCCCAGCCAGCCAGGTATTCTTGATGGTCCTCAGTTAGACCATGTCCTACTTGGGTCACCTCCCTTCTGAAATGGGTGACAGAAGTAGACACTGCTGGAATACTGTAACCCACTTGAACTTGATTATAGAGTGGCATTTCCATTCATGTTTTGCAATAAGCTTTTGTGGTAGCTAATATTATAGAATATTATTTTGAAAAATTTTTCATTTCCAATAAGCTCCTTGCTCCTTTTTTGTATCTTTTTCCATGGGTCACAACCTTTCTACTGAATGTTTAATAAAATCTATTTTCCTAAAATGTTTAAGCTTGCTATTATGGAAAACATTGAACATTTATAAAAGTAGACACAGTAGAATAAATGAACCCTCTTGGATGCTTCACCTGATTCAACAGTTACTTGTGGCCAACCTTGTTTCATCTTCTACACCCACCTACTTTTGCCTCACCAAAAATTTTTGAACCAAATATCAACTATCATAGTTTTATTCCTCAATATTCCTTCTGTAACTCAAACAGATAAGGTTTATTTTTGAAAGTCTGTGCTAGGGCACAGCATACCTACCACGTGTGAAACTCTCCTTTCAAACCTCAGCACCAAAACAAACAAACAAACAAACAAAAAAACCCCCAAAGAATAAATAAGAACTGCTTAAACACATATTCATAGTTCCAGTATCATTTAAAAATAATATAATCATGAAGAAGGGAAGGAAAAAAATGATGGCAAAAACAAAAAAATTAGAAACAAAGATTATGTATGTAAGGGGGGGTTGTAGAGAGAGTAGGGAATGGGAAAAATGAAAATCAAGATGTGTCATGTACAGGCACAAATTCTCAATGTTGAATGTGATCATAATGTATATATAAAATGTACTAATAAAATCAATTTAAAAATAAAAATAATACAATCATAATACCAGTATCATTTCTTTAAAACTCACTAATTAGCTAGTGTCCAGCCAGTGTTGAAAGAAATAGTTTATTGTTTTTGTTACCACTTGGTTTTTTGAGAGAAAGTCTCCCAGTGTAGTTCAGGCTGGCTTAGAACTTGCTATGTAGCCCAGGCTGGCTTTAAACTCATCATCCTCCTGCCTCAGCCTCCTGAACACTGGTATGGGATGTGCCAACATTCCTGACTCTGAGGAAGTGACTTTTTAAAATTGATTTTATTGGTATATTTTATATATACATTGTGATCATATTCAACATTGAGGGCTTGTGTCTGTATATGACACATCTTGATACTCATTTCTTCCCATTCCCTGCCCTCTTTCCCTACAACTCCCTGCACCATATATACATACATATATATATGAACTTTTTTCTTTTTTTGCCAACAAAGTTCTTCTTTCCCTTCTATACTAGCCCCATCCCATTTTCTCTTTGAACATTTTCTTCCTATTTCACAATACCTATCATATATTTTAGAACTCATTTACACCTTCAGTTTCTCATACCAGAGAAATGATATGGTATTTACACATCTGTATCCTATTTATTTTAATTATGAGGAAATGACTTTTTAAAAAAGCTATCTTGTCTCTCCTTTCCATTTAGTCCAGTCTAGGAGATGCCTCCACCTGGCATGTTTGGCGAGATTGGAAATTGGAGTTAGTACACAGGAAGGTAGGAAAGGTGCATGCATAGGTGTGTGTACACATGTGTGAGGAGATGTGTCTGTAGGGAAACAGAGTTTCCTTGCCACTTGTACCAAACTTTTCTTTACAGTCATTGTTTTTACTTTTTTTTTTTGGGGGGGGGACCAGGGCTCAAACTCCATCCCTTGTGCTTCCAAAGTAGGGGCGGTACCAATTGAGCTAAATCCCTGGCATTGTTTTTACTTTTTAAAAACATCTTTGTTGATATATAATTCACATACCATACAACTCAGCCATTTAAGGTGTATAATTAAATGTTTTTAGTATATTCTTGGAGTTGTGCAATTAACACTACCATTTTAGAACATTTTCATCCCTCCAAAAAGAACCAGCACCCATTATTAATCATTCTCACCCCCACCCACCCCAAGTGCTAGGTGAGGACAAATGTACTTGCGGTCTTTTTAGATTTCCCCATTCTGGACATTTCATGATTATTGGGCCTTACTCGTCCTGCCCATAGTTAAACTTTCACACGCTCTTTGTAAATTGAGGACTTAGATTTTTCCATTGGTGACTAACATACAGCTTTGACACCCAAAATCTAAACTGAAGAGTGAAAAGGAAACTCAGAAATGGTAATCGTGGTTTTTTGGGGAATAACTGAGATTCAGTAGTAGTTAAATTTGTTTCCCTTTTGAGACCAGGTCTCGCTTGTAATTCAGGCTGCCCCTGAGCTCACTATGTAGCCCAAGCAAGCCTCGAACTCAGCAATCTTCCTGTCTCTGCCTCCCGAGTGCTGAGATGACAGGCATGAGCCACCACACCCAGTATTGTTGTATGTGCTTACTGGGGATGAACCAGGACCTTGTGCTTGCTAGGCAGGCGCCTGAACCACTGAGCTAAGTCTCTGGCCCCAGCATATTTCTAATTAAACAAGGAACCAATGTAAAAGGACTTTGCATTGATCTGTTTTGCCTAACAAAGGAGCTAAAGGTTTGGCCTTTAGCTCCCCAAAATCGGGGAGTATTAATTTAGGGCCTTCAGGAAACCTAAACCTAAAACCTAAGAAGGCAAATTAAACAATACTCTCATGTAAGACTATGTCCCTTCAAACATATGAAAAATACATTAAATGACAGATAATTTGGTAGTTCAGCATAATGTAAGAAGAAGGTAATCATTTGGAAGTGCATAGAATCACATTTTAACTATAAATAATGGGTTTGCTAAGGAGTATGTTTGTATAATTTCCACTTTAAAAACCTTGTCTTGCATCTCTTTTCATTTGTTCACTGCTGCTTTCCTTTCTAATATTTCTTTTGTGCTCCCAGAATACTCAACAAGGGAAATGTCAATATTTTAGAGAGTTTTGAGGCATTTATCATGTTCTATAAGATCTAAACAAAAAGGCTTCAGAACCACAGATAAGTACCTCAGCATCATTTTAAGAAATAAATGTAGGTTTACAACAGTCCATTACTAAAATGGATTCTGAACCAGAGCTCATCAACATACTGTGATTTAGCAGCATGTCTCTGAATAGCAGAATGCCTCAACCTAGTTATAGTTATAAAAGTCACTTGGAGGATTTGGAGTTTCATTATTTGCATTTCAAGGTATAAAGAATTAAAAAAAATAGGGGGCCGGAGGGTTAGCTCAGTGGTTCCGGCGCCTGCCTCGCAAGCGCAAGGTCCTGAGTTCAATCCCCGGTAACCACATATGATGCTGGGCGTGGAGACTCACACCCACCAGCACTCAATACCACATACCACAGTGCCGGGTGTGGTGGCTCACGCCTGTAATCCCAGCAGAGACGGGAGGCAGAGACAGGAGGATTGCTGAGTTCCAGGCTTGCCTGGGGTACATAGTGAGCTGAGGGCCAGCCTGAACTACAAAGCGAGACCCTGTCTCAAAAAAAAAGAATTAAAAAAATAAATTAAAACCAAAACACCTCTTATTTCTTTCAAATGACTTTAGCCAACTTTGGAGCTTGATTCTTTGGGTTTTGAATTAAACACAAGAATAATATCTATGAACAATGTTAATATAAACTTTAAAGATTGTTGAGGCACAAAATTTAGTCTCAAGCCTTGTTCCATTGCTTAGTTTAAGTTGAAAATGGTATTGGGATTTTCTTTCTCTTGAAGGAAGGAAACTTTTTTCCTATTCCTGAACTTCATAGCTATTTCCTCCCTTCCACTGTTGGAGCACAGCACAGCCAACCCTTACATCAGAGGTGTCTGTTTGCACTAGGAAAGTTTTGGTAAAATACGACTGGCCCTAAACTCGTAACAAGGAACTTTGGGTTACTCAGTCCATTTTTAAGAGCTAGATTTTGACCACTTGCAGGAAAATCACTGTGTGAGTATGCTCTCTCTGGGAAGGCAATGAGCCGAGTGTGAATTCTCTCTGCTAGGAAAAGAAGGGAAGTGAGAGACAGGAACTCAATTCACAGACCATCACTTTCTGGGGCCCTTATCCAGAATCTTTGGACACTTTTACTTCTGCTTGGCAGAGCAAATATCCTCCACAATTAGGGAGAAAGAGCTGTTATCCTAATACAAATTAAGAAACATGGAATTCATAAAGATTTCAACCAAAGCTCTTTATTGATGTAAAAGCTACTTGTGACTCCCGTCATCCTAAATTTATGTGGAACATAATCCTGGAACTCCCAGCTGAATTATGGTGTCCCCTGACTGTGAGAATGCTCCTTCTCCAAAGCCAAGGTCAACTTTCAGTATATACAACATTCTTTGTAGGACTGCTTTTGTGTTACAGCAGCAGATACAGAATTTGTAATTCTGGCCACTGGGAAAGTAAAATGAAGGTCATTTTCCTGAAGGGAGGATCTCAGTGAATTCTCTGGGGATGCCCCAAAAAGTCAGTGCCAGGTTGTTTAGGGGGTGATCCATTTGCTGTTGTTAACTGCAGCCTCGAGTCCTTTGTTTATTCAACCAATATTTATTTAGCGCCTTTAATGTGCGAGGCACTATTCTCAGTATTCAGAATACAGAAACAAATAAGACTGACCAAAATTCATACCCTCATGGGGTTCCTATTTGAAAGGGTAGAAGAGACACAGTTAGTAAATGTTAATAGTTTTCCATTAAAAATCCATTTTCCTTGGAAAACTGGTGCTCAGCTAAACTACATCTCCCAGCCTCCCTTAGTCAGATGTGGTTACAAAACTAAACTTTCATTAATGAAGTGGGTGTGGCAGTGCTTCCAAAATAAGACCTTCAAATGTTCGTTGCTCTCTCCCTCTTTTCTGTACCCTAGACCTCACAGTGACTCTGCTTCAGCTGTGCAGATGGGGACGATGTTCAAGAACATAGCATAGCAACACAGTGGAAGAACTAGATTGCGAAGTTTTTGAGGTTATGGAAACAAGTCCTATGTAACTGTGCCCCCATAATGACTCAAGGGTGTCATAGCAGACATAAAGTAGACAAAAATATTGGCTCAACCTATGTGGAACTTTTTAATCTTATTTTTGTCTGAATATGAGGTTTAAAGATGCAGCTGACTGAAGAGAGAGCCATGTTCCCCTGAGAACAGAATCCAGGAGCAGGACATACATCCACAAGCTCCATACCAAGTACATAAACACCACTAATATCTTGCCACCCCTTTTGAGGCAAACCTTCCAGTGAACCCTTGAAGCCACTCAAAGATGTGTCTCAACAGTTTCCTTTTCATTCTCTAGTACATTTCCACCCATGGAGAAGTTAAAGGGGAAAGCACAGCGGGCACCTGGAGTGGAAAAGATTTTGGACACAAATGTACAAGTAAGAGTCATAAACTCCCAAGCAACTTACTGTGAATGACCACTTTCAATTCATAAATGGAAATGTATGGATATCCAGTTCAGCAGTTATTTTCAATTACTTTTGTATATGTGCTGCCGAAGTGAGCACAATTTTCAATTACTTTTGATTATCCTTTTCCATAGAGTTTTAAACTGACCAGGGGGAGGTTTTGAAGAGCCTCATTTTCTCTTTTGAGTCTTTTTTGAGGTTGTATTATGTGACTGTTTATATGAACACTTACAGAATAGCATGACTTCATTTCTTCCCAGTGATTCTATAGTATAAATATAGTGATAATACAGATTAAAAGTAAGTGAAATTTGTGAATCTGAGGCCTTAAATTTTTGTTAAATAAAAAGGATTATCACTAAAGAATGTTAGTTTAACCTTTAAACTCATAGCATAATTTTTCTCAGCTGTTAAAGAGAATGAAAGAGATTTGAGAAATGCAATCTGGTTATGAAATAATAACTTTATCATAGCAGTAACCTAAATGATTTCTCAATAACTTGTCAAAACAATTTAAACAGAGCAGTGAAGTTTCCTTTAAAACAAAAACAAAAATAAGCTGCAGAATTTGTGGAAATTGTGTTTCATTAAAAATCTACTGATAGACCATTAGGTAATCATAATTAGTGGCCTCTTACAACAGTTACTTAAACTCAGTGTAAACATACAATAACTTATAAAACTGCCTCATTTGGACAACCTCAAGGAACAAGAGGAGTCTTTTTCAGGAGTTATAACCTTATGAGAGTACCTTGTTCTTTCTAGCAAGACAGGGTTATTTTCATTTGGGTTATTAACATGTTTGCAATCTAGATAGGGACCAAGATTACTCTTGAGGAAATTCAGGAGGAAATCTGAGATGTCTTACCGATCTAAACCAAGTAAACAGTTTAAAGGTACCTTGTTCTCTTTCCATTTCTTGTGCTTTTTAGTCCTTGTTTACCTAAAGGGGTTGACACAAGAGGAATATGTATAGCCTGTATTTTTAGTGAGTTTAAGAACTATTTAGAAAACAATTATTTTAGTGGGGTGTGGTGGCTCATGCCTGTAATCCCAGTACTGGGGAGGCAGAGGCAGGAGGATTGCTGTGAGTTCCAGGCCAGCCTGGGCTATATAGTGAATTTAGGGACAGCCTGAACTACAAAATGAGACTCTGTCTCAAAAAACTAAAAAAACAAAAACAACAAAAAAACCTCAACTATTTTCCCTACTCTTTGAATAAAAAAATTTACCCACTATGTGATTGTGAGTGGTTTCTTCTCAATTTGGAGGCATAGATCAGTATAAGGAGCCAAGAAACTATTCTAATAGGTGGCAAAGAAATACACAAGTAGAAACTGCTGTCTTCTCTTTCCATCCTTTTCTTGGTGATGATGTGAAAACAGACTCTGATATCAGTTTGCCAGACAAGGTTTCAGTCTCCTTTTTAGTTGACAACACAAGAAAACCTTATTGGGAACAGCTTTAGCCAAAGTTGTCCAAACTTCATGTGGCCATGAACCACCTAAGGATCTTGTGGAAACAAAAGTTCTAATCGGTAGGTCTGTGACAGCTGAGATCCTGAGCTACTAACAAGCTCTGAGGATCCAGACGCTACAGAAAATCATATTACACCTGAACAGCAGGGACTTCAACAGTAGGCACCTTTATTGCCTCAGGTAACAAGTCCAGAGGAAGAAAGTTTAAGGTTAATTCATTCAGCAGTTTAAGGAGACCAAGAATCCAGTTTTCTCTGCTCTCCCATCCTCAGCATGTTGGCACTAGTCTGCATCTGTCCCTTCATGACTGCAAAATGGACATAGCAGGTCCTGCTATCACTTCTTCATCCAGCTATACAGGCGTGGAGACGCCAGTTTCTCTTTCTGCCTCTCTCTTCGAGTAAAGAAAGTCCTTCCCCAGAAAATTTTCTGTGTCCCATTAGCCAGAATTGTGTGTCACAAGTTCTTTTCCAAACTAATAACCAGCAAGACTTGTTCTGATTGCCTGTGTCTACATAATATTCACCTTCTGCAGCTGGGGGTGAGTGGCGTCCTGAACTCAAAACACATAGCTATCTGATATCTAAGCAAAAATCAGGGTCCTGTTTGTTAGGAGGAAAGGGGACCATGAGGCTGTGGGGCCAGCAGCCAACAGTGCCTGTCACAGCAACGTCTAGCCCTCAAGTTCTCCTTTATATGGGCAGTGAAAGAGTTCAAACTACATCACAACAAATGTCACCATAATGAAAAATTCTCTATAACCGTGTGTTTAATCTTCAGCCAATGAGTAACACCATCTAAACAACATTCAAAGCTACAGTCAGAGTAAACTCTAGTGAAACCAATGAAGTCAAATATTTGTTTCAGTCAAATATTCGGGTGGCTTCCCATCAACGTGCTCCCCAGCACCAGGAATCCTCACCTACTGCCCGAGGAGCCTCTTTTCAATCATGTACACTTCTCCAGGCTGAACTTCCCTCTCTGGACAGTGTAAGAGAGAGTGGTGCATCCTTCAGGGCTCTAACTAGTGCCAACATGACTTCCAATGGATTCTTTTCTACCTTTCCAAAGCAACATGTATATCTTAACACAGGCCTCTGAGCACTGACTTGATTTATGAGGTAGGGAAGCCTGGTAAGATCTTCAGGTGGACTTATTTTAATATTTATAAAGAAAAGAACAAAATGTAGAGATTATAATCTTTAGGTCTCATATAGTCCAGTTTAAAAGGACCGATAAGGAAATATTTTCCAAGTAACTACTAAGAGCTAAGTGAAAAGTCATCAAATAAAGAGTTTCCTTTGATTCCAATGGAAATAATCATGACATGTCTCATCCTAACCCCTGACAATGAAAAAGTGTTTGCAGATGGAAGAATAGAGAAACATATTTTCATTATTCAATTGATGTGTAATAAAATTTAAAAGTGATTAAATTGGAAACCATAATATAAGGAAAGTTTAATGAACTCAACAAAGGAAAGGAAAATAGTTGGGCAGGTATGTGAAAGAGTCATTCTTTGGGAAGTGTGGAGAGTTGTGATCAACTTTTAAGCAGACATTCAATATCAGAACTGGATATATGGATACACTGTATACATGTGTCACATATATACTCGATATATAGAGATATAAATTTTTCATCTACTTGAAACTTGGACACAGAAACCCTTCTTGTGTGGATGGCTTTGGCATAATATAGAAATAGAATCTCTGAACTGAAAAAAGGCCAAGTAGAAGTTCACTCATCTTCTCATAGTTCAATAATGGCAATCCAAGATAGGACTGATTCTTCATCCCCTGTACAGATGTTTCAAGTTTCTCAAATTCCTCATAACTTCTTGGGAGATTCTGTGATTGCTTAAATCATGAAATTGAGAATTTATCATGACTTGCAAAAAAATTATATGTCACAGAATGAATTGTTTCTTCTTTGCACACTCACTAACTTCTAGTTGGTTACTAAGTTAGCTTGCCAGATGGCCTTTCTGCATTACTTCTTATAGTAGTTTGCATGCCCTTGGGTACTATATTAGTTCAGAGGTACTTCTTGGCTCCTATGATCTTCCCATCTACCTTTCCAAAAAGCCTTCCTCCTTAGAGGTTACAAACATGACCACTAAGAGCAAGGGTTCTAGAGCTCGGGTGGTGTGTTCAAGTTCACAGTCTGTGGCTTATCAGCTGTGTGACCTTGAAAAATTAATCTTTCTGTACTTGAGTTTTTTCTTACCTCTATTATAAGGATAATAGCACTGTTCGGACTGTTATAAAATTGTTCAAAACAGCGCCTCAGTAAGCTCTCAGTAAACATGTTGTCCTCACTTTCCTTAGTAACAGTCCCTGTACTGTAGTGCTATAGACTGTCTTCCTAAATCCTCTTAATAACCACTACCATGTATTCAATATTTCTCTGCTACAGACACAGTGCTTTAAACATAATATCCATTTAAACTCTGCATTCTATCCCTAGTTTGCAGGTGAAGCTGAAAGGGGTGTTTATCAGCTTTTTCCAAGTCACCCAACTGGCAAATGACAAATGTTGGGTAGTTCCCCAGGGCTCTCTGATTCCATAGTCCACTTTTGTAATCCTTCTGCTGAGTACCTCCATCACATCACTGCTCCATTCAAAGAATTCTTTGAATTCTTTCAAAGGTTTCCAACTCTTAGGGTGAATTAAGTACAAAATTTCTATTTTTCATGACCAAAAGATCTTACAAGTATCATTCAGTATGACTTCTAGCATGTTCTTTGGTTTTTGTGTTCAAGTAATCTCAGTAAGGTTCCCCTCATATGGAATAAAGAGATACTCCTGGCAGTCAGCAAAGAGCTGCTACCTGAAAGTGGTTGACCTCCATTCACTGTATTGATTGCCACAGCTCTTCCTTGGCTATAGTTCTCAAATTGAAAAGTAGAGCAGAGAGAAGGATCTTGGATTGAGTCATGAGCACTTAACAGTTTAGGATTTTAGTAGTTAGAGAGAAAATAAAGTAGTGCGGGGTACATGAAGAGGTTCTTTTGTTTGGTTGATGTAGTCCTTATCAGGATGCATTAGCCACCTATCACTGAAAGATGCTATAGAACAAGCAATCTCCAGTTTTCAATGGTTCACTCTTAAAACATCTATTTCTCTTCTTCAGGTGCCTCATGTTGGTTATGCTTTTGCTAGGGTTGGCTCAACAGCAGAGCTTGCCTCTGGATTGTAGACTGAGTCCTCCCTACTTCCATATTTCCTTATTCTGGGAGCAGCAGCTAGCTACCTAGGTGTGTTCTTTCCATGAAGAATAACAGAAGTGCAAGGGCACAAAGCAAACATCTGGAACATTGAAAGCCTTCCCTTATGTCACATATGCCAACATTTCATTGATCAAAGCAAGTCATGCAGTGAAACAAAGTCAGTGGAGACATACTTCTATTCTCACTGGTAGGAAAGGAGTAAAGAACAGAACAATCATCAAACGTAACACACTGAGGTAGAACCCACCTCATTCCTGGTGGTGAGAGGCAGAGAACTATACTGACCATATATTCTTTAGCACAGTGGCTATCCTAAGTAAATGCATATTGGATGAATGGGTGGGTAGATAGAGGATGGAAGGATGTTTGTTTATAGTCAATTGTTATTTCAGCTTACAGAGGGGAACCATGAGGGAAAAAAGCTAAAGGTAGAGCATATCCTTTGGTCTAGAGTGGGATAATATCTAAGAGACTTTTGTAGTCCAGGTAGTTCGTTCTACTTGGATATGGGTTCAGAAATTTGGTACTTGGGAATTTGACTGTTGCTGTACTCACATAATACCATTCAAATACACTATTTCTTTTTATTTTTAAGATCAAAGTTCTTCAAAGTGACAATATGCCCCAAATTGCCAAAAAACAACAAAGGAAAGAGACTTTTCTCCCTGCTTGGTTGGAACTGTAAAGGGGAAGAAAAGTAAGGATGCAGATGGGGCTGGGCGAGGGACAGCAATAGGTACCAATGTGACAAAAGTGCAGAAGAGGGAAAATTCAGGGCTTGGGAACAGGGTCATCTTCCTTTCCCACCTGGAAACATGCCTTGCTGGAGCTCAGTTCAGCTTGTGTGAATGCACTGGTTTCTGCCCTAGTAAGGGGGCTCCCCCCCCCCGGTCACTCAACTTGGCCTTTAACATAAGGTCCCAGCACCTCTCCACCTCCTCCTTAGAGCTCTTTCTTGTGCTTTTCTTCAGCTTTTTTTTTTTCAATGGTGCTGGGGATGGAACCCAGGGGCCCTCACACATGCTGGGCAAATGCTATCCCATCAATCTATATCCCAGGCCGGGGCACTTTTCTTTCTCTACTTCTCCGTGGCATTTTTGAAGCTTTGCCTTAAGCTTTCCCACAAGCGTTGGTCTGGCTCATAACCACAACCCCCACCATTCTCGCACAGTGAATGTTGTGCTGATGCCCTCAAACACAGGCAGTCATCAACTTCTCTTCCTCCAACCTTCTCTTTTAGAGACTCTGTTGTAAAAGTAGAGGCTACACAGTGTGGAAGTTAAAAATGCAGACTCTAGGTTCGGGGTTCAAATCTCAGTTTTTTCCATTTCTAGTCCCTCTGTGCCTCTGCTTCCTCATCTATGAAATGGGATTGTGTGGGGAATTAAATAGACTAGCAAAACACCTAATTCCCAGGATGAGCTGGTGACAACTATATGGACTCTTTTTGAAATTTAGTTCATTTCAGCTCCACTAATGAGAGAAAAGGACATGCCAAGAGTTGACTGGTGCTTGGTGCTTGGTGTATATCCTATAATGTCAACTTTGGTTTGCATGCTGCTAGCCAGTGGCTTAGCTGTCTGATCTGAGTTTAGCACAGATGCGAATATTTAAGCGAAAATGAGAGGTTTTTTTTCCTTTGTCATAACTCAAATGTTTTCAGATCTTGTAACTTCAATTATGTATATTTTGCCACGTGGACATTTTAACTCTCTGCTAGGCTTTTAAAGAGTCAACCGTGTGATTTCAGTGCATTTACCCAGGCTACATCCCAGACTTTCACCATCAGACTGGGCCAAGCAGTTGCAGTGTGCACACTCCTCCCTGCTTCGTAAGGGATAAGGTTCATTTTAAGCAGAGTTTAACAGATAATTAGTTCTGCGACACTACTCTGAAGGTTGTCAGATGTAACCAGGACTGCTAAGGATGCTCTATATCCCCTAATATTGCAACCATAACATTATGAGCCCTATTTTCTTTTTTATTGTGTTTGGTACTACACTTTGAAGCAGCTCTAACCAGCGACAGTGCTTTGAAGCCCTAATTCTAGCCTTTTGTCCTTTTTCACTTGCTGCACATGGAGTTTGGTTTCTTTTCTCAAGTGACCTGGGTGGTGAGTAGATGGTCCCAAGAGCATGAAGCAATCCTGGTCATGGTGTTCCCTGCTGCTCTTTTTCTAGGAAGTCCACTTGTGTTCTAAGAAGATGATCACATTCACCTCTGCCCCTGGCAGTTCACTGAAAGGCTGAGCGAAGGCCAAAGATTCTCCAAAACACATTTGTAGCAATTCAGATGTGTACACTGATTTCTGAGTCCCCAAAGACTTTTCTGAACTCTTGATGGACAGGCCACCTGGCTAATGTAACTCTCTTCCCATGAAGGTATACTCACATCGTAGCAGTTCCTCACCTTCCTGATTTTGCGAATGAGGGAAGTCATATGCCATCCTTTTGTGGAAATTTCAAGGTAGTTCTTCAGGAGTTTTAACCTTTCATTTTGACTTTTTAAAAGTGAAATCATTCTAAAGGATGACATATTCTAACTGATTTCTTTAACAGAGAAATCTGGGAAATTATTTATCCAGTAGCCTTTAGTCAACCATGACTTGAGCACATCTTCTCTTCCAAAGAAGCTCTGGCCTCCAACCCCTCTGCCTCGGGTGGAGGCAGCACCACCACACAGCCCTGGGAGAACCTCCCAAGCTCCAGCCCACCCACTCCAGTCAGTTTCCAAGCTCTGTAGATTTTGCCTCTTGACTATTTCTAAATCCTCTTCCTCTTCTGTTCTCCATCCCTACCATCATTCAGCATTATCAGAGTCCATCACTGCTTCAGCCTGCAGTACCAGAAAAGCTAAACCCTTGCTCCTCACACGCACCAATAGTCTTGTAAAATGTGCACTTGGCCATGTGCTATTATTTGAGAATCAGTCAGTGGCTTTCCATTGTTGGCAGGATCAAGTCCAAGCTTGGGAAGAGAGTCTAGGATGCCCTCCATAATACGACTTCCACCTCTCACATCTTTGATCCTTCTTACCTCCCTGTCGATCCTCTGATGATGCATAGCCTTGTCTTTGCAGCAGCCACTGCATCTCTGCTACTGCTGTCCTCTGGGCCTGGAATACCTTTGCCTGATCAATTCCAACTCACCCTAAGATGCAGCAAGCACTCAGGTGCCTTCTTTTTGAAGGTCCCCAGTCTTCTCTGCTCTGCCCATTGGCTGAAGTGAATGTCCCTCCTGAGAAGTCCCATAATGCAGTGTGCTTGAGGGGCCAAGGTGAAGAAGAAGCTCAACTCTATCATGTAGTTCAATGCCTGTTCACGTTTTCTTCTCCCTGCTTTTACTCTCAGCTGCCACTGGGTAAAGCCACTGAGAACAGATTTTATACTGTCCACCAACTCGCCTGACATTCTAGGTGCAGTGCCCTGTGGATGGAACTGGGAACATACAACTACTCACTGAGCCTCAGACTCCAGAAAACCGAGTAACTCCAGGTGCAGGTGGTTGAAGGTGCCAGCGAGCCCAAGACCACCGGTGCTTGAGGGTGACGTGATGGGGTCTTCGTTCCTTGTTTGCTCTGCTTTCTCTTAGTTCCCATTCCCTACATAGCCACCTGTTTGCATGCTGTCCTGTTTACACATGTCCTCGAGACTAGGTGTTTCTTAAAGCATGGAGCTGGCTCCTCCAGATGTAACAGTTAACTATGGCTGTCCTTTTATAATGAGGTTTCTCTCCCCCTCTCCCAAATTTCACCTATTGCCCTCATGACACTGTTTCAATGCTATAAGAACCAGTTTCCAGCCCAATGAAGTTACCATTAGCTGCTAAGCTTTTGGTCAGTCTCATTGTGTCTGCGGGCATATCCCCAGTTTCCCCTCCTCCAAGAAGGAGACTCTCACAGTGCCCTTGGGGCTCAGACAGTTAGGCTTACTAGGCTGGCTTCAGAAACAAAGTCTAAAGTGCTAACATAGGGTATAGTGGCAACTGCTATTTCAGGTACTTAAAGGATTTTTTTTTTATGGTACCAGGAATTAAACCAGGATGCTTGCACTGAGAAATATCCCTATCCATTTTATTTTATATTTTATTATTTTATTTTATTTTGAGGCAAGATCTTGCTAAGTTTCCCAGATTGGGCTAGAACTTGTGATCCTCTTGTCTCAGCCAAGGACTTTTTTCAGTTTTTGCTTATTTCCAAGTTTAGGATCCTATGTTTTATGGGGTTGTGGCTGCTGATGGTATGTCCTTGGACCCTCACAGGGGTTTGTTACCTCTCTTCAGGAAAAGAAATGCTTCAATATGCTGAGTTCACAGGCAGGGAAAACAAAACCAGAATTTATTCTTTTCTCAAATTGGGGGTATGAGTGGGAGTGTTTGAGTTAGCTTTAGATTTGTTTTTAATGAAGCCTTCAATTTCTATGGACATTTGAGATATTGGTCAATGGTTGAAAAGAGATAATGGAGAAAAATTGTTGCTAATAAGACATAGTGCTAGGTGTCATTGTGACATTAACCATGGCTTTGGGTATTGGGTGTCACCAAGCAGGTAAGGTGCCACAGAAAATAAGATGGGAATAAGAATGATTTTTTTTTAATTCCAGAAGGAGTTTAAGCACTGTGTTTTGCTCCAAGCTCTGGATTACGCTTTTAAGTTTTTATTTGTTTTCACATAAATTTAGATTGAAAACAATGCACATCCTAAGTAACATGTGCAAACAAATCACAAAATTATATGATGAAAAGCAATTCTTCCTTCTATCTTAAACCACTAAGTGCTTTCCTCAGAGATAAGCAACTCTTATTTATCTTTCCAGAAACACTATGTATATACAAGGATACACAAATTCACATATTCTCTCCTTTACCCAAAAGCATCTTTTCCTCTTCTTATGTCTAGTAAGTTGCCTCATCTAAAATACATATAAAGTAGTCTTGTTCTTTTGCATATTTGCATAGCATTCTGTTTTGGAAATGAGGTACAACTTAAGTTGTTACACCTGGAATGGAGTGAGTCCCCTTTTACAACTATTAGCCAAGAGCATATTTAAACTGAATGGTTTTCAACTGCAGTTAAACAATCTTTTTTTGCTTCTATATACTGTATATAGTTTCTACCTCTGAGTAATTACAGATAACCTGGCAAATAGTTCTAATTTTTCCTTTTCTTCCCAGTGAGGCATTCACCCATTTACAGAAACATTTGTAGGCCAAAGTCTTCTTTGAGATTAAAAAGAAACTATCCTGTAGAGGTTATCACAGAGAAAAGATGTTATGTACTGAAAATTTTGTACAGTTTTCCAGAGTTCTTAAGGCCTTCTTTGGGAAAATGAAATGACCTGACATTTCATTAAAAAGATGAGAACACCCTATAACAGTGGATGCAAGCCTGTGGACTGTGTGTTGTACCAGGGATGCAGGACCTTTTTTGTCAGCACACTAGCCAAGTCCCCCTAAAAACTGAGCATTAGATAAAAAGTTGGGTCTTTTTCCCCCAAAGCAAAGCTTTGGCATTCAGGTTTAATTATAGCATTGGCGCTTTGCAAAGGATAGGTGGGTATGGGGTTGCATTTTGGGAACTTGATCTCTGAAAGGTTCTCCACTGCCACCTTATAACCATTCTCTCTGAAAGAGATATTTTTTGTGCATGCCCTTCAATTAATCATACCACTGAGTGGAGATTTGGGGGGGGTGGTCAGAGGATTGAAGCAGGTCCTTCATACAGTTATACCCTCAACCCTACTTGATAGAAGATTCTGGGCAGTGCTCAAAAGACCAGAATGCTAAAAGAAATGCAAAAGGCAAAGGCCAGGATCAGAAATTGAGAACAAGGATGCCACTGGCATTCAGTCCATGTATGTTATACTCTGGCAGGAAATTTGTCTACATTTTCCTCATGTCCTCAAACTTTGTAGGAGACTGATATTAAAGGCGGACCATTGATTAATCTGCTGGAGGGAATTTCAAGGCAGCCCAGTATTCAGAGTATAATATATAAGTACTGTTTGCTACTTTTAGATCTACAGTAAGAATCAGGACCAAAAAGCCTATTTAAAATTTTCAGTGCTGCCGGAAATGAAGCACCTGCAAAATTGAACAGAGCATGCTTGTTGAAAAGATTGTCATTAAAAAGAGGCCAAGTATTTTGCATCAAGACAATAGGAAAGATGCCTTGAGGGCATCTCAAGTTTCTGCAAGACCCCATCCATTTTAGGCTCAAGGGTGCAAAACTGTGAAACTTTCATTTGAGAAGGCAGCCTCAAGACTGGTAAAGCAAGCCAGACTGGTAAAGATCACTGTGACAGATTTTTCCCCAAACTCAGACAACCTGAAGAATAAACAGAGGGAATAGAAAGAATAAATGAACTGGGAGTGTTGTTTCACACCTGTAATCCCAGCAATCAGGGAGGCTGAGGCAGGAGAATTGCAAATTCAATTCCAGTTTAGGCAACTTAGTAATTTAGATAGACCTTGTCTCAAAATTTTAAAAAGGTGGGGGCCACCTCTGGGTATGTAGCTCAGTGCAAAGGCCCTTTCTTCAGTTGCCAGTAGGGAATGGGAGAGGAGAAGAAGGAAGAGGAGGAGAAGACGGAAAAGAAGAGGAGAAGTTAAATATCTAGAGGTTTGGATTCTAGTACAGCACACTATGTAACCTTAAAAAATGGGGGTAAGCCAGGCGTGGTGGCTCATGCCTGTAATCCTAGCACTCAGGAGGCAGAGTCAGGAGGATTGCTGAGTTTAAGGCTTGGCTGGGCTAGAGAGTGAGCTCAGGGCCAGGCTGAACTACAAAGGGAGACCCTATCTCAAAACAAACAAAACAAAACCCGGGGTAATTGTGACCCATAAGGCCCTTTTCATGTCAATATACATACATATTTATGAGGCCAGCATTGGCTCAGAAGTTCATTTGCTTAGGCCTGTATGCTCATCACCAGATGAATGATAAAGGAAATACGGTATTTATACACAAGAGTATAATCTGCCACAAACAAGAGTAAACACTAGGTATTCTTAGGTAAATGGATGCACTTTGAGACCATAACATTAAGTGAAATAAATCAGACACACAAGCTTAAATATCACAAGATTTCTCTTATATGAGAAATTAAAATATAAATAAAAAGAAAAATAAAAGAAACAGGGAGATCTGTCTCAAATGAGAAGGGAAACAAGAGAACAAGGAAAGAGGAAGGAGGTGGACAGGGAGTGGAAAAAAGAATTGAAGAAAAAAAGTGAAACTAGAGCTTATATAAGTAGAAAGGGGCCTAAGAGTTGGAGGGAGCAGGGCCCAGTGATGGGGGGGATAGGGGACCAAACAAGAAAAATGTTGTGTATGTACATGCACTGACTCCCCATGATGATTGTAATCATTACAGGCTGCAGACATGTATTTCAAAAGTTCATTGTTTACTGTCCACCATTTCTTCAAGCAGCATCTTCCAAGCTTACTTGGTGAGAATTATCTGAGATGCTTTAGGCCTATGGATTCCTCTGGTCTCCCCCAGAGCTGCACTGTCTGAACAGTAGCCATTAATGTCTGGTAGTCTAAACTGAGAGAAGCCCTAAGTATAAAATACATAAAGAATTTTAAGACATCTTCTTAGTAAAAGTATTTCTTGCTCATGTATTTATATGGTATTTTGGATATATGAGGAAAATATTTATTTTAATAAATATAGAGTCCACCAAAATGTCTACACACTTGAGTGAAAGAAAAATTGTACAAATATGTTAATAGTAAACTTATTAGACATCATGAGATTAACGCGAGTTATCTTTGGCCCCTACATTTACAAGAGGGGCTCAAAGTGGTGGCCATCAGCTTCCAGGCATTTATTAGTACAGCGAACTGCTGGGTGGGTAGGCTTGGACACTGAGATTGCTGCACACGCATTTTCAATTTCTTCTCTAAGGGGTACAGTGTAGTGAGTTTTCTGTGATATACGACAATTTCTAGAGTCCCCAATACAAAGGTAACACTATCTGGTGAAAAGCATCATATTATTGGGTCAGAGGGTTAGCTCAGTGGTTCCGGCGCCTGCCTCGCAAGCGCAAGGACCTGAGTTCGATCCCCGGTAACCACATATAATGCTGGGCATGGAGACACGCCCACCAACCATCAACACCACATACCACAGTGCCGGGCGTGGTGGCTCACGCCTGTAATCCCAGCACTCGGGAGGCAGAGACAGGAGGATTTGCTGAGTTCACGGCGGCTTGCCTGGGCACCATAGTGAGCTCAGGGCCAGCCTGAACTACAAAGCGAGATCCTGTCTCCAAAAAGCAAAAAAAAAAAAAGAAAAAAAAAGCATCATATTATTTTTCTTTTCCTCAAGTGCATATGCATTTTTGATACTCTATTAAGACAAGCATATTGAAATAAAATCATTATTAAAATTAAATAAGTATTTAAATAACATATAGTATTATAATTATTTTCACTTGTTTCTCTCCTGCTTTTTTGCAGTGGTAGGAATTGAACCCAGGGCCTTGTGCATGCTAGACAACTGCTCTACCACTGAGCTATATCCCTAGTTCTCTTCTTTTTAAAAAATGTAATGAGTAGAAAAATTTAAGAGCACATATGTAGCTTGCACATTTCTATAGGCTAACATTCTCCAAGAGGTAAGAATTTACTATGGATACTAAAGTTGACATAATCTATAATCTAAACACATGTCCCAGATGGTAGCTGGATTCATCTTTGTTTGGAAAACATTTCTTACATAAAGCAAGACAAAAGTTACAAGCCTCCTTGCAGATTTGTACTGATCAGATGTATGAAAATTTATTTTGGAATAGGATCAATCTGAGTAGGCCTCTTCTTTCTTCTACATTAAAGAACTTTGCTACTAGTGAGCTGGTCTGGGTGTGACATTATTGCATACAATTCTTGAAAATGGAAGTAAGGTAAGCCAAAGGTGGCTAGAGAAAGGGACTATTAATTTATCCTCCTGTTTTCGTGTTCCCACTGCATTTCACCGCTGAAAACATCTTTCTTCAAACCAACAGGGTGGCATCTTTAGTGATAGCTGGTTAAAGCTAGGTGGCAGCAACAGTTTAAGTTGATAGGGCAAGAAGCCAGATCCAGAAGATCATGAAAATGTGCTCTGTCTCTAGACAGCATTCACTGATTCTTACAGGCAATGGCTCAGTATCTAGAAGTCTGGGTCCTAAACAAGTGAATGAGAGGAATTAGTCACACAGTGTGGAAGCCTCAGCAGGGACAATCCCACTCTCAGCTGCACCAGGCTCCTGGTTACGGCAGGATCTGAGTAGGGCCATGGACCCCACCTGAGGTCTGCCTGTTGCTGAGGGTAAAGCAAAGAGCTCTGGGACAAGTTTCCACTTCACTCTACCTGCAGGAAATTTGTTCCTGGAGGGTGTATTGCTGAAGGTCTCACTTAAGCTTGGTTTTGTTGCATTTGATTTCCTATAAATTTTTTATTTTATTTTGTTTTATTTTGAGACAGGGTCTCGCTTTGTAGTTCGGGCTGGCCCTGAGCTCACTATGTAGCCCAGGCAAGCCTCAAACTCAGCAATCCTCCTGTCTCTGCCTCCCGAGTGCTCGATTATAGGCGTGAGCCACCACGCCTGGCAATTTCCTATAAATTTTTAAAATGCTGGCTAATTGAATCCTCCTCCCTGGACAAAAAGATTGCAGGCATAATAAAGAAATTTCCAAATACTAAGGATTTGGCATCAACTGAGTTCCCCATAAAAGGGTTTGTAACAAATACACTGTGCGCAGAAAACATATGGTCTCAGATGGAAGGTTAGATATACATTCGAGTTGAGAAAGTGAGCAGACAAAGTTGCTCAGCCGGGCTTGAGCTTGCAACCCTACTACCTCAGCCTCCCAGAGTGCTGGGATTGTAAACATGTACCATCACCCCAGTAGAACTTTTAAGTACCAAATTATGAGATTTTTGGCCAGCAGTTGTATTTTGACTAAAAACACTTTCATAGATTTTCATATTTTCCCTATTAGAGTAGATTGCTAAGTAACAATAGCACCTAATTATTATATAAATGAGCCCATTGTTACTCATTGAGTTATGTATTAAAATGAGCAAGGTATAAAAATGTAGTAATTATTGGTATTTTGTGTAAATCAGCAATATCTGAGTTGTCTCCCAGTTTAGCTGAGAGTGAGTTAAGCTTGGAGCCACTCATGATTGAATATTTTTATTGCTTGTATATCTTTTTTATATTTTAATCTGTTAAAAGATATTCTTAAAAAAGGAAACAAGCAAAATAAAAATGTAAGTAATCTAAAACAATAACTACAAAAACAATAGTATAAAGTTTTAAAGAATAGAACCATGATATTAGTTAGGTAGATGATAATTAAAATCAAATAATTCTATTGATTTTGTATTTTTCAACAGATAAGTAAATGTCCTAATTTACATATGATGCTTTTTGCATATTGAATTTTAGAGGACAGTGATTAAAGCAAGAAAAGTTGTAAAATTATTAAATTGCTAACATATAATGGAAATGTATTCTCACCCATGTGACAATATTGGGAGGTAAAGAAGGTCCTTGGAATGGTTCTTCCTCCACAGAAATACACCTTATTAATTCTCTATACTTTATTGGTATATAACACAGTGTTTCAATTATTATAGGCCTCAAATAGTTCTTTGTAAAAATAAAATTAACCCTTGCTGGGCGTGGTGGCTCATGCCTGTAATCCCAGCCCTCAGGAGGCAGAGGCAGGAGGATTGCTCAGTTCGAGGTTTGCCTGGGCTCCATAGTGAGCTGAGGACCAGTCTGAACTACAAAGCGAAACCCTGTCTCAAAAAAAAAAAAAATAAAATAAAATAAAATTAACCCTCGCTCTTAGTTCTTTCTAGAAATGTCTTGGTTATTCTTGCTTCTCCTATTATCTCTAAATACTTTAGTCAGCTTTTCAAGTCACATAAAATACCTTTGGAATTTTCACTGGAATTGTATCAACATACATAACAATGTTTACAATATAAAAGTTACTTCTCCATAGACATCCTGTTCCTTTTTTTTTTTTTTTTTTTTGCTTTTGAGACAGGGTCTCGCTTTGTAGTTCAGGCTGGCCCTGAGCTCACTATGGTGCTCAGGCAAGCCGCCGCGAACTCAGCAATCCTCCTGTCTCTGCCTCCCGAGTGCTGGGATTACAGGCGTGAGCCACCAAGCCCGGCACTGTGGTATATGTGGTATTGATTGCTGGTGGGCATGAGTCACCATGCCCAGCATTGTATGTGGTTACCGGGGATGGAACTCAGGAACTTGCACTTGCGAGGCAGGCACCAGAACCACTGAGCTAAATCTCTAGCCCGCTAAGAATTTTTGTAAGTAATGGATGATGTTCTTTACAGTTATTTTTCTGCATCAACAGAAATTACCACATGCTTCTTTTTCTCACTGATCTTGGTACCATGAAAAATTATAATTGACTTTCTAATAAATTAAATCCTGTATTGCTAAGCAAATCTCATCTTGGTCATTTTGCCATTCTTAGATACTGCTAAATTTTGTTTAGGAGTTTTGTACCTATGCATTTGGAGAGAGAATTAGGTTTGTAATTTTCCTCTGTCACATTCCTTCAGAAATGTTTTAGTATGGCTAGTATACTAGGGTTGGTAAATGTTTCTTCTATTTTCATAGTCTAGAACAACTTTTGTATAGCTAGATTTATTAGTTCCTTGCTTACTTAGTAGAACACCTTTGTAAAATAGTTTAGTATGCAACTTAAATACTGAGAAAAGAACAGAATAAAGAAGCTAAAAGGAAGAAAGAATAAATATAATAGCAGAAACAGTGAAACAAAACACAAAATAGGAAGTTTTGACAAGCCAAAATTTAGTTCTTTGAAAAAACATACAAATTGGGCAAACATAAAACAAGATTAATGATATTGAAAGAAAATAACAAGAATGAACCACATCAAATGTGACCACAGTTGGTGTGGAGTTTAAGAAGACAACAAAATTATTTTAAGGTGATAAATTTTGAAGTGTAGGTAAAAGGAATAACAACTTAGAAATACATAATTGACCAAATCTAATTTTAAAAATAGAAATAGAGGGGCCAGAGGATTAGCTCAGTGGTTCCGGCGCCTGCCTCGCAAGCGCATGGTCCTGAGTTTGATCCCTGGTAACCACATACAATGCTGGGCGTGGTGACTACGCCCACCAACAATCAATGCCACATACCACAGTGCCGGGCGTGGTGGCTCACGCCTGTAATCCCAGCACTCGGGAGGCAGAGGCAGGAGGATTGCTGAGTTCGAGGCTTGCCTGGGCTACATAGTGAGCTCAGAGCCAGCATGAACTACAAAGTGAGACCCTGTCTCAAAAAAAAAAAAAAAAAAAGGAAATAGAAAACTTTCTAGTTTTGTAACTGTTAACTCACCAATTAAGCTTCTTACAAAAACATACATACAGGTCCAGATAGTTTTCTATATAAAAAAGATTGAAATAAAGTCTGATAAAGACATAAATGCAAACGACAGTACCCTCAACATTTTTGGAGATAATATGGACAATATCTAAATATCTGTATCACTTCATAATGGAGTAGAGTTTCTTAAATAAAACCAAAACTACAGTACATTAAAATTAATGTTTAATATAGTATACCTTAAAATAATACGAAAAGCCACAAATTGAGAGAAGATACTTGTAATTTATGTAATAGAAAAATATTAGTCTTCAGAAAATATGAAGAATTCTTGAATGTTGATAGACAAAAGCAACTATTTTTTAAAAGTGAGCCTAAGACTGGAAACCAAAGAAAAAATATAAATTTTATGAATTTCAAGAAAAATGAAAATATGGCTTGACTTTATTTATAATCAGAGAAATGCAAAGTAAAGCCATAATATGACATTATTCCATATACTCTGATTAATAACAGTCAAATGATGATGAAGTTAAGTTCTGGAAGGAATACGAAGCAATTTTAACTCTTCTATACTGGGATTGGGACTATAAGGTGCTATAACTACTTTGAAAAACAATTTGGAATTATCTGGTAAATTCAAAACTCACTTCTCAATTTAGCAACCTGGGTATAGAAGTTAAAAGTAGAGTTGTTGGTGAATATTTGTAGGAGCAATTTTTTTTTGAGACAGGGTCTTACTTTGTAGTTCAGCTGGCCCTGAGCTCACTACGTAGCCCAGGCAATCCTCAAACTCAGCAATCCTCCTGCCTCTGCCTCCCAAGTGCTGGTGTGAGCCACCATGTCTGGCACTGTAGTATATGGTACTGATGGCTGGTGGGCATGAGTCACCATGCCCAGTACCAGGGATTGAACTCAGGACCTTGCACTTGCTAAGCAGGTGCTGGAACCACTGAGCTAAATCTCCAGCCCAGGAGCAATATTTTTAATAATAAAGATTGGAAATGCCTAAATGTCCGTCAGTCAACAAATTATAACATGCACAAAGTGAAAATTAACAAGCTACTACTTTATATGACAGCATAGGCAAATCTCAGACATTTATTATAAAATGAACAAAAAAGCAAGTCTCAGAAATCACAGAGTATGACTTCATTCATACAAAATTGAAAAACATAGTCGGGCGTGGTGGCTCACACCTGTAATCCCAGCACTCAGGAGGCAGAGGCAGGAGGATTGCTGACTTCGAGGCTTGCTTGGGCTACATAGTGAGCTCAGGGCCAGCCTGAACTACAAAGTGAGACCCTGTCTCAAAAAAAAAAAAAAAACTGAGCAAAATTGGAAAACATAGGGAGCAGGGAGTTGCAGGGAGGGCAGGGGAATGGGAAAAAATGAGAATTAAGATGTCTCGTGGATGGGCACAAACTCTCATATTTAATGTGATCATAATCTATATATAAAATGTACCAATAAATCAGTTAAAAAATAAAACCAAAAAACATAAAAATCTTAATATAATTGAGATACAGAAGTATGTGATGAAACTATGAGGGAAAGTGAACCAGAAACACAAAATTCAGGATTGCGGTTACCTCTAAGATGGGAAAAAGGCAACCACGTCTGGAAGGTCACATGGTGACCTGAAAGTGCTTGATGATACTCTTATTAAAATTGATGGTGATGTTTGCATTGTTATACTTTTAACTTAACCATACTTCATAAAGTTAACTTTTACTCTATTGAATATTTAATAAAAAACTTATTCATAGAACAAAAAAGATAAAATTGAAGGCTCAGATAAGAAGTCAAGCACTGGGCCAGAGATTTAGCTCAGTGGTTCCGGCTTCTGCCTCGCAAGCGCAAGGTCCTGAGTTCGATCCCGGTAACCACATAGAATGCTGGGCGTGGTGACTCATGCCCACCAGCCATCAATACCACATACCACAGTGCCAGGCGTGGTGGCTCACGCCAGTAATTCCAGCACTCTGGAGGCAGAGACAGGAGGATTGCTGAGTTCGAGGCTTGCCTGGGCTACAAAGCGAGACC
>PVIC010011114.1:0-16592 GCA_004025085.1 Thryonomys swinderianus
GAAAGATCTCGTAAGAAGGATTCAGTAAGTGTTCTGTCTTTCAACTTCTATAACAAAAATTTTAAGAAGGTGGATAGCTTTTTCTGATTGAAGTTTAAGAGATATCCTACTAACAGACAAAGCCAGAATCAAAATTGGCATTACTGGAAAAGAGATGTGGTTGGCTGCTTCTACTTCAAATTCATAGAGATTAGATTTGGATATGTAGAACTACTGAAATATTCTTGAAAACACTTGAGCCAATAGTTTTTCAGAACCTGTAAACCTCCTAAGTACAAATAAAGTATTTGTCTTTCCTTCTCTGGTAACTCACCTAAGACTGGTTACATTACTAATTTTTTATTACTGGTTTGTCTTGGATTTGAAATGTTACACTTTTTGTTTGTTTTAAGATGGGAGTCTGGCTGTGTCCCTTAGGCTGGTCTGGAATTTTTAATCTAAAGTGATCCTTTGGCTTCAGGCTCCCAAATAGCTAGAGCAACAGACATATGCTACTGTGCTGAACTTGGAACTCTAAACTTTAGATATTTTTAAAATTTCTGAAACCTCTGGAGTGTAGATTGAGTTTTGAGAACAGACAATCTGAAAATGGAAAAAAGTTTTCTCTGATGGTCTTTTCATTTAATGAACCAACAATTGATAACTTGTTCTATCTATCCATCCATCTATCTATTTTTTAGACAGGGTCTCGCTTTATAATTCAGGCTGGTTCTCTGAGCTCACTATGTAGCCCAGGCATGCTTTGAACTCACTATAATCCTCCTGCCTCTGTCTCCTGAGTGCTGAGATTGCGGGCATGAACCACCACAGCTGGCATTGTGGTATGTGGTACCAAGGATGGAACTCAGGACCTTGCACTTGTGAGGGAGATGCCAGAACCACTGAGTTAAATCTCTGGCCCTTATATATATATATTTAAAAGCATTGTATAATATCTGAGTTACTTCTCAATGAAGTGAGAGAAAAAATGAGAATTTAGTTGTGTCATGTACTGGTACAAATTCTCAATGTCATTTATGATCATAACATACATAAAATATACCAAGAAAATCATTTTAAAAACCAGAAAGTACTGATACCTGAAATCTCATACTAATCAATAAAGAAAAATGACAGCAAAAAGATTGACAAATTCCACATACTTCCCTAACCACTAACCAGTAAGTATGTTTTACTAGTGTAGTCAGGAAGTACAAATTAAAATTATTGTTGATCTTATTTACATACTCATCAGATTAGTAAAAATGAAGTCCCAGGGCCAGAGATTTAGCTCAGTGGTTCCGGCACCTGCCTCGCAAGCGCAAGGTCCTGAGTTGGATCCCCGGTAACCACATACAATGCTGGGTGTGGTGACTCATGCCCACCAGCAGTCAGTACCACATTACCATAGTGCAGGGTGTGGTAGCTCCGGCCTGTAATCCCAGTACTCCGGAGGCAGAGACTGGAGGATTGCTGAGTTCGAGGCTTGCCTGGGCTACACAGTTAGCTCAGGGCTAGCCTGAACTACAAAGTGAGACCCTGTCTCAAAAAAAAGAAAAAAAATGAAGTCCCATCATAAATAAGAGCAAGAAGTCTCATATCCTGCAGGTAGTGGATATACATGGATGTACCCCCAACCCCCTTTTTTGAGAGAGGATCTTGCTTTTTAGTTGAGACTGACCTTAGACTAACAATTTTCCTGCCTCAGTCTTCCAAATGCTGGGATTATAGGCATACCTCACCTGAGATTTAGCCCAGTGGTTCTGGCATCTACCTAGCAAGTGCAAGGTCCTAAGTTCAATCCCTAGTAACCACATACAACAATACTGGACATGGTGACTCAGGCCCATTCAGCAATCAGTACCACATACCGCAGTGCTGGGCGTGGTGGCTCACGCCTGTCATCCCAGTACTCAGGAGGCAGAGGCAGGAGGATTGCTGGGTTCCAGGCTTGCCTGGGCTACATAGTGAGCTCAGGGGCAGCCTGAACTACAAAGCGAGACCCTGTCTCAAAAAATAAAAGCAAACAAAAAACCCCTGGTATTATTTACTAAAGGTGAATGTACAGATCAGGTGTTCATGCAAGCCAGCAGTTGTATTCCTAGCTGTGCAAGAAGAAATTATCCATAATGTACTTCAGGACACACTGCCACATTGCTTACAGTATTAGAAACACTAAAATCAAGGCACCCATAAACATTAGAATAGATACAGTTTACTGTAATCATAGAATGGAAGAAATAGGGAAAGGCTCCATGCAGTAACATGGATGATTCTTAAAATGTATACTTATGCTGGGAGTGGTAACGCATGCCTCTGATCCCAGGTGTTTGGAAGGCTGGGGCAGGAAAATTGAAAGCTCCAAGCCAGCTCGGCACCTTGGCAACAACCCTGTCTCAAAAAATAAAAAAGGATGCCTGCAAGGTCCTGAGTTCGATCCCTGGTAACCACATACAATGCTGGGTGTGGTGGCTCATGCGCACCAGCAATCAATACCATATACCACAGTGCCAGGCATGGTGGTTCATGCCTGAAATCCCAACACTGGGGAGGCAGAGGCAGGAGGATTGCTGAGTTTGAGGCTTGCCTGGGCTACATAGTGAGCTCAGGGCCAGCCTGAACTACAAAGTGAGACCCTGTCTCAAAAAAAAAAAAAAGCAAGGATGTGGTAGAGCATTTGCTTTGAATATATGATGCCCTATTTATGTTCAGGGATTGCTTTCTAAAGAGGTCAGAGAACCATTTTTCAGGACTAGGGATTTAGCTCCGTGCCAGTCTACCTGCCTCACAAGCTCAATATCCTGATTTTGACCCCTGGTAATGAAAAAAAAAAAAAAAAAAAAGGAAAAAAGTCAGAGACTCATTTTCTAAAAAGTTAGGCCATATTATTTTTACAGCACAAGAAGGGGGTAACTTGGAAAGGAGGCATTGGCACTTCAGAAATGTTGGCAATACTCTATGAAGTAAATAATATAAAATGAAACAAATAAGTATGTTTTTTACCTAGGTAAGTAGTTACATGGATGTAACTCATTTCTTTTGATTAAACCTGTCTCTTTACTCCTTGTATACTGTTCTTATATGTGTTCTCTCTTTCACCAGAAAGTATCTAAAATAGCTTAGATTCCCAAATGCACAATAGTATAAACAGTTCCAGGCTTAATGGTGTTTCAGTGTAACAAATTTTGACTTCGCGAAGATGTGAAAGTGTTACTCATTCAATAGAAACTGTACATGATGTGACTGAAAAATTATGACTGTTTAACTTTTTAAAATGTATTATAGTAAAAGGCACTTCCACTAGTATCCTTCAAGATATTCTTACTTTGAATGTACTTATCCCATTGTTCCTGGCGGTCTCTGAAGCAGTTCTGGAAGTCCTCTTTCCTCATTGTCGGTATGCTGCTGTGGCTGCTTCAGTGTCCCTAGTCAATTTAAAATGTTTACTTTTCATGGTTACTTTGACTTTGGAGAAGAACCATTGGTTACATCATGCTGTACTTGTGAGAAAAAGTGGATGAGGGTACACTGTCATGCTTTTCCTTTGAATGGCACTTGACAGTGACATTCACTGCTTTTTTTTTTTTTGAGACAGGGTCTCACTTTGTAGTTCAGGCTGGCCCTGAGCTCACTATGTAGCCCAGGCAAGCCTCGAACTCAGAAATCCTCCTGCTTCTGCCTCCCAAGTGCTGGGATTACAGGCGTGAGCCACCACGCCCGGCTGTTTTGTTTTGTTTTTTTGAGGGTCTCATTTTGTAGTTCAGGTTGGCCCTGAGCTCACTGTGCAGCCCGGGCAACCCTTGAATTCAGAGCAATCCTCTTGCCTCTGCCTCCCGAGTGCTGAGATTACAGGTGTGAGCCACCACTTTGAGCCTGGCATTGCGGTGTGTGATTGCTGGTGGGTGTGAATCATCGCACCTGGCAATGTGGTATGTGGTTGCTGCAGATCACATTCAGGGACCTTGCAGTTGCAAGGCAGGCACCAGAACCACTGAATCCCCGGCCCATGAATTTTTTATCACACCTTGTTGGGATTTTTAATTTTGATATTTTCTGTATCTAGTGATATGCAGTATGACACTGTGATGTACTTTTTTTTTTTTGCTTTTTGAGACAGGGTCTCCCTTTGTAGTTTAGGCTGGCCCTGAGCTCACTGTGGTGCCCAGGCAAGCCACTGCGAACTCAGCAATCCTCCTGTCTCTGCCTCCCAAGTGCTGGGATGACAGGCGTGAGCCACCATGTCTGGCATTGTGGTATGCGGTGTTGATTGTTGGTGGGCGTGTCTCCATGCCCAGCATTATGTGTGGTAACCGGGAATCGAACTCAGGACCTTGCACTTGCGAGGTAGGTGCCGGAACCACTGAGCTAACCCTCCGGCCCTGTGATGTACTTTTTTGATTCTGGGCTGCTGCAGCAAGCCACATCTCTTACTCAGCTTCTGAATAGTGAAAGTAAATAGCCAAAATATTAAATATTATACTAGTATCTCTAGTGTATTGTGTTGATGTACAGTATGATGTTTAGTGGGTTAGGCAATAGTTTCAATTTATAGAGGATTTATCTGAACCAAACCCCACTGTAAGTCAAGGAACATCTGTTTTTAAAAATAAATGGTATCTTGGACTGATTAATACTTAATAGAATAAGTTTTCAGTTATTATTAAAACATCCTAATCATTTATACTTTTAGTTGATACATATTTATACTTCTAGTTTCTGTAGATCTTTTTTGGGAACTAGTGACCCATAAATAAAACATAATATTTTTAGTAATATAAATAATGAAAGGAAGAATCAAATGTGTTCTCTGCCTCCTTTCTCCAGGTATTCTGAAAGTTAATTAATTTCACAATTGATTACACTGACTATCCAAAATTCAGGACACTGTGTTATAGTACCACCAAGGTTTCTTCTCCTTCCTCCCCTACTTTTCTGTTTTTTAAAAACAGGATCTCATGACGCATAGTTAAGCTGGCCTTGAATTTACTATGAATCCCAGGCTGGCCTTGAACTCATGATCATCTTGCCTTAGCCTCTCAAGGTCTGGAAATACAGGCATGTGCTACCATGCCCTACACATTATTTGATTAAGTGGCTTTCTCTTTTTATAATCAGATATTTCTCTTTGCTGTGGTAGGTAGATGGAGAGCTGGAAGCGCTGATGGAAAATGGTGAGGGTCTTTCTGATAAAAACCAGGTGCTCAGTTTATCCCGGCTAATGGTTCGAATTGAAACTTTGGAGCAAAAACTTACCTGTCTCAAGCTTATTCAGGTGAACACTTTAATATAAACTTATTTTTTATTTCTGGATTGGGAATGTGACAGTATAGCTGATGAGAAGAATTATTTTGTTTTTTGTTTTTATTTTTTTGAGACAGGGTCTCACTTTGTCGTTCAGGCTGGCCCTGAACTGACTATGTAGCCCAAGTTAGCCTCAAATTCACAGCAGTCCTCCTGCCTCTGCCTCCCCATTGCTGGGATTACAGGTGTGAGCCACCATGCCTGGTGCTGTGGTATGAACTTGGGACACTGCACTTGTGAGGCAGACCCTGGAACCACTGAGCTAAATCTCCAGCCCCTAATGTTATTTTTTAAATGGATACGAGTGTGTGAATTTGAAAGTTTTCAGTCTTATGGCTGAAGAGTTCACTATTATTGTTAGACCTGGTTTGCTTTATCTGGACAGAGAACATGGTGTTTTGTGGGTTTTTTTTGTTGTTTTTGTTTTTTTTTTTGAGACAGGGTCTCGCTTTGTAGTTCAGGCTGGCTCTGAGCTCACTATGTAGCCCAGGCAAGCCTGGAACTCAGCAATCCTCCTGTCTCTGCCTCCCGAGTGCTGGATTACAGGTGTGAGCCACCACGCCTGGCACTGCGGTATGCAGTATTGATTGCCAGTGGGCGTGAGTCTCCACGCCCAGCATTGTATGAGGTCACCGGGGATTGAACTCAGGACCTTGTGCTTGCGAGGCAGGCGCCGGAACCACTGAGCTAACCCTCCGGCCCTTGTGTTTTTTTTTTTGTTTTTTTTTTAATGTAACGGTGGCACTTGTTATAACTCACCTCTACCCCTAGTTATTTACATATTGTAGTTTTTTTCTTTTTAATTTTATGATCTCAAAGCAAGGAATTTTAACAGTCTTAGTCCTGTTTATTACACCTTAAGAAATTGGGTAATAAAAATGAAATAAATCTAACAGGAAAGAAAAAGATTTTTGAATAAGCATCTGCAAGGGACAGAAAAAAAATGATTGAAAGACTAATTTTTATGGTTTAACTTTCCCTGTAAAAGGTGAAAGTAATTTCTCTCTTTGTCATTGAGAATTGAATTTAATTATAAATGACCTATTTTTATAATTTTCTGTTATTGTTTTATTATAAAAAGACATTATTTTACCTACCAGGAATGATTATAATATATTACTTTAAAGCATTTGTTATACAGTACTAGTTAGGGTTAATGAAAATAGAGTTTAAAGATTTCTTATGAATATATATAGGTAAACTCTTTGGTCCTGTCTGTGGTCCTTCTATGAAATTCTATCTAACCTCTGCCTGCTGTCTCTTCCCCCATTAAAGAACACACACTCACAATCCTGCTTGAAGTCCTTTCTGGAACGACATGGACTGTCTTTGCTATGGATCTGGATGGCAGAGCTTGGTGATGGTCGGGAAAGTAACCAGAAGCTACAGGAAGAGGTCAGTTTATATTCATCTTGCATATTTCCAAAAATTATTATATTGACTGGATGATTATGAATTTAACACTATATTAACCACATTAATACAGTATTACATTAACACATTATACATTAACAAATAATAAATGTAAATATTAATAATACTCAAATTTATCCCAGTATCATTCCTGTAACTGTAAATAACTGTTCATGTATCTTTTAAGTAGTGAGCTTGCCCTGTGGTTTTCCCCCATAATATCTTGTTAAGGTTGGCTACCTAGCTGAGAACTATTAAGAGCAAGTTCCATCACTATAAGTAAATGATCCAATTTGTTGCTGAGGTTCTCTCTCTCTCTCTTTTGTTTCTTTGAGACAAGGTCTTACTGTGTAGTTCGGGCTGGATTTGAACTCACTGCCATCCTTCTGCCTCTGACTCCCAAATACTGGGGTTACAGACTTAGGCCACTATGACTGGCAAGACTATGATTTTTAAATGGTGGGAAACAATATAAAACTTGAATTCTGGGGTTCTGAAAAATTGGTTGGGGGACAGGGATTTAGCTCACTGGTTCTGGCCCCTGCCTTGCAAGCACAAGGCCCAGAGTTTGATCCTTGATAATCACATACAACAATACTGGGCGTGGTGACTCACTCCCCACCAGCAATTAGTACCACATACCACAGTGTGAGGTATGGTAGCACATGCCTGTAATTCCAGCACTCAGGAGGCAGAGGCAGGATTGCTATGAGTTCAGAGCTTGCCTGCGCTACATAGTGAGTTTAGGGCCAGCCTGAACTACAAAGCAAGACCCTGTCTCAAAAGAAAAAAAAAGCATACTTTCTGATATAATCCCAAAGTTATTTAGTAAAATGCTTTTTAAAGCAAAAGATTGGGTTAGACAGGAAAGTAGTTATTCTTTCCATTATCCTTCTAGAAGATTTAGCAGTAAGCTGGGGATGAGCCAGACATGGTGATACATGCTTGTAATCCCAGGACTCTGGGAGGTCAATGAAGAAGGACTGCAAGTTGAAGGCTAGGGAAGGAATTTTAGGGACACCTTTTCTCAAATAAAAAGGGTTGGGCATGTAGTTCAGTAGCAGAGTACCTTTGCATTTAGTCCAAGTACTGCCAGGAAAAAGAAAAGTTGAGGAAACTTTGGGGTTTCTGTGTAACTATATTGAAGAGTACTTGGGAAGAAATTATTGAATTTCAGAATGGGAAATGTGTCCAGATGAAGCAAAAGTCTCTTGTTACTCAAGAGCTACTTATCACAGTTTAAGGAGGTTATGTATGTATTTGAATGTGAAATAGCTTTTTTTTTTTTTTTTTGAGACAGGGTCTCGCTTTGTAGTTCAGGCTGGCCCTCAGCTCACTGTGTAGCCCAGGCAAGCCTGGAACTCAGCAATCCTCCTGCCTCTGCCTCCTGAGTGCTGGAATTACAGGCGTGAGCCACCACGCCCAACACTGTGGTATGTGGTATTGATTGCTGGTGGGCGTGAGTCTCCACGCCCAGCATTGTATGTGATTACCAGGATTGAACTCAGGACCTTGCGCTTGCAAGGCAGGCACTGGAACCACTGAGCTAACCCTCCGGCCCGTGAAATAGCTTTTAAACTCATTCTTGCCAGGCATGATGGTGCACACCTGTAATCCCAGTACTCAGGAATTGAGATAGGATTGTGGTGAGTTTGAGGCCCACCTGGGGTTACATAGTGAGTTCAAGGCCAGCCTACATAAGGAGATTCTGTCAGATAGATAGACACAGACAGACAGGTAGATAGATCACATACTTAAACAGTTTCCAAGTCTTTGTTACAGTCATTTGGGGAGCTTCTTAGGAAAGGACATTGAGGGGCCAGAGATTTAGCTCAGTGGTTCCAGCACCTTCCTGGCAAGTGCAAGGTCCGTGGTTCAGTCCCTGGTAACCACATGCAACAATACCGGGCATGGTGGCTAACACCCATCAGCAATCAGTACCATATACCACAATGTGGGTGGTGGTGGTAGTGGTGGTGACTCATGCCTGTAATTCCAGCACTTGGGAGGCAAAGGCAAAAGTATTGCTGAGTTCGAGGTTTACCTGGGCACCATAAGGAGCTCAGGGCCAACCTGAATTACAAAGCGAGACCATCTCAAAAAAAAAAAGAAAGAAAATGACACTGAGAGTGAAGCTCAGTAGTGTATATATTTTTTAGTGAGTTGTATAGGTTTGAAAACTATTAGTAGAGAATATGAATCAGTCCTATTTGATGTTATCCATAGTCAGTCACCTGCTTTGCATTTTATTCTTGTGAGCCAGACTGATTAAAATAATATTTCAAGAATAAAAAATAAAATAGGGGCTGGGGACCTAGCTCAGTGGCCATGTCTACCTTGCAAGTGCAGCATCCTGAGTTCAATTTCTGGTATCCCCACCAAAAAATAAAAAGACCAAAAAAAAAATTTTTGTTTTTCTTCCCTTCTAAAGGAAAATAGTATATGATCTTTAAATACATCTTTGTTTACAAAAGCTTACATCTTGATGTAATTACTTGATTTAATAAGACCAGAATACAGTACTCATGCAGAAATAACTGTCACCCAGAGATTTGAAAGTTAAGTTACATAAAATGATGTGATTTTTAAAAATTTTCTGTTTGATCAGATTATAAAGACTTTGGAGCACTTACCTATTCCTACTAAAAATATGTTGGAGGAAAGCAAAGTACTTCCAATTATTCAACGTTGGTCTCAGACCAAGACTGCTGCTCCTCATTTGAGTGAAGGAGATGGATATTCCAGTGAAAATACATCGCGTGCGCACACACCCCTCAATACACCTGATCCTTCCACCAAGTTGAGCACAGAAGCTGACACTGATACTCCTAAGAAGCTTGTGTTTCGCAGACTTAAAATTATAAGTGAAAATAGCATGGATAGTGCAATCTCTGATGCAGCCAGTGAGCTGGAGGGCAAGGATGGCAAAGAGGACCTTGATCAGTTAGAAAATGTCACTGTAGAAGAAGAGGAAGAGATGCAGTCACAGCAGCCATTCCTGGAACAACTACCTGAATCCAGAGTTGAGAGTGAAACCACTGTGGAGGTCAGTAAACTACCCACGTTGGAACCAGAAGCTGACACTGAAATAGAGCCCAAAGAGAGCAGTAGCACCAAGCTGGAAGAACCCATTGCTGAGGAAACACCGTCCCAAGATGAAGAGGAAGGTGTGTCTGATGTGGAGAGTGAGAGGAGCCAAGAACAGCCAGATAAAACAGTGGATATAAGTGATTTGGCCACCAAGCTACTAGATAGTTGGAAAGACCTAAAGGTAAGAAAGCAATTTTTTTCATTGTACCCTGAATTACTCAGGTTTAGGGTTCTGTAAACCTAAGTTAACTACTTTTCTAACCATCTTTATTTCTGAAAAATGGAATACTCTCTCTGTTCTCAACTAATGTTAAATGTGTCTCAAATATTCTTTAAGTCTTGGCAAGAGTCATGGGCTGTTCAAACCAATACAAGATATTTCCTTTTCTCCATTTAGAGGACTATATTACAGTAATAACTTTAGTCATTCAAGCTCTCTTCTTCACATGAAAAGTAAGCACATCTTGCTGGGCATGGTGGCTTATGCCTGTGATCCCAGCACTTGGGAGGCTGAGGCAGGATAATTGCATAGGTTCGAGGCCAGTGTGGACTACATAGCAAGACCCTGTCTTCAAAAAAAGCACATCTTTTCAATAAGATATCTGATTCTATTTGTAATGAGGAAAAAAGGTAATGTTTAAATTAATTGGAAGTTATTAGATTAATAAACATTAAAATTTAGTCAAAAACCAAATTTAATAACTTCATCAAAATGATTGAGCATGAATTTTTATTCTATCAAAAGAACTTTATAGGGCTACTGATTTTAAGTGCCTGTTTCTTTGAACAAAAAATGTTATCTAAAGAAAACAGAAATGTCTAAAATTTTTATGCCTAAAATACAAATAAATTTTTTGTTTAAAAAGTAGCAAGATGTAGAAAATTACGTTTTGCAGAAAACCCAGTCTGAATCTTGAATAAATATGAGTGTGTAGCAAGATAAGTTTACAAGGCACATGGTCACATTTTGATTATAAATGCTAGACCTGAAATCTAGGTGTTAAGGATCTTATAGGAACAGGTCACTTCTATTTTTACTTTCTTCTGCCAGAGGTGAAGGAATCAAATAAATGAGCAATCCAGATTTATTTGCCACAAGATGAAACTACAAAGTTCACCACATTAGATCCTGTGATTTGATCCAGTGGACCTGGTCATACACTGAACGAAATGAGTAGTTGGTTGGTTGTATTCTGTGCTTCCTATTTGCTGTGTTGAGACCCTTTTTTTTAAGAATGGTGTGGTTTCAGCTTCTATTGATTCTTGCTCTTACGTTACTCTTCCATCACTTAAAATTCAGCATAAACTTTACTAAATATTATGAAATCTTTTTTATAAATATAAAAAGGAAGCATTTGTAACAAAGCTGCTTGTGATACAGTGTGAATTCCAGAAATCAGAATTGTAGTTAATTGGAAGAAGTGCTAGGATGAGCACTTATTTAAAGCCTGTTTTATGACAGCACAGGAAAGCCTAAAAGAAATCCTTCTTGTGTTTGGAGGCTGCTGCTGGAGCCTGCATTTAGAACTTTAGCTCAGCAACAAAGGTAGAGATAGAGACAAATATAAAAGTGGCCATAGAAAAACATCTGCAGCCGTAGTTTTATAAGAATGAATGGGATTGTAGACCCAGTAATTTGCCTGAGAAGTCTCTGGTTGACAGCGTTTTTATATGCTAAGATATGATCATCATAAACTTACCTTTCCTTAAAATCCATAAAAAGTAAATATTTTGGTTTTCTGTATAATAGTTGGTTTCTGTCATTGTGATGCTTTGAATTATTGTCTAGGGTATATTTAACATCAGGATATATTTAACTCAATTAGATGTAACTGCAGTGATTTAAACTCACATGCTGGACATTTATCAGTCCTACAGAATTATTTCTTCCCCATCTTATTCTCACTTCTTCTATCTGAAAGATCAGAGCAATTTTACAATAGTATGTGGGTTCGTGATTTTCTTGACTTGAGGTTTAAAATTTCATTTGTGTTTAAAATATCCTCCTTATTCTTCACACTTTGGATTTATCTTAACTCTTTAGCATCAAGGGAACCATAAAATAAAATCCTGTCTTCTTCAAACTACAGTTTGGTCCAGAATTGCATTATCAAGATATATCTTTACTTGTCTACGAACTGTGATACTGTTACACAATGGAGTGGGGATTCTTTATTCCTTTTTATTCTAGTTATCATTTACTGTGCTGTGATTTCTAAACTCTTATATGGTTGTCCTTTTTTTTTCTTTTTTAAAAGATAATTTAGATAGCATTTAACCAGCAATCTGAAACAGGAATCCATAATTTGAGCATATTTTAAAGAAACACATTGACATAATGTAATAGACATATCCATACTATCCGGCATCAAAAGAGTTAACTACTTCTGTCTGACTTCCACCTATGTGTTAGAGTAGACAATGGCTGAACATTTCTTATTCAACAAACCTTAAGAATTGCCAAGCAAAATGTTAGTTATTGATATTTAATTCCAAGATCATACTAAAAAGCATTGATCTAAGATAGTGGTTATGTTAGCCACTCTCCCTGACCTTCTGGGGACACCATAACATTTTTGGACATGTGTGCTACTTGCCTTTTCAACTGTGGACAAAGTGAAGAGCTGAAAGGGATTACTTCTGATTCCTTAATCTTGATTTTGCTGTGAAACCAGACTGTTGGGATCATCAATAAATGAAAGAGGGTGGGAGGGAAGGGAATGAAGCCTCATGAATTACTCTTTGTCCTCCCAGATCTGATGATGATCCCCCTTGTAACTTGAACCATTTCCATCTAGCTTCTCAGGGCAGCAAGGAGCTTGTTAACATCACCAGCTGACCATGTGTCTCCTTTTCTCAACTCCATTTCCAACTTCGTGCTGAAGAAAAACAAGAACCTAGCGTGCATTCTGTGAAGAAACAGGAAGATGGTTGGGAAGTTGGATGATGCATGAAAAATATAATAGGTGAAAAGAGGACAGAGGTGGTTAACTCACTGGCGCCGGCGTTATTTTGATGCGTCCATTGCCGACAATGGATGTCGTTCCGGGAAATTCCCTACTTCTGGCGAGAAAGGATTAAGTGAGCTACTTTTTCTATACCTATATACACAGGACCACTGCCTTGACACCACGAGGCTTACACACTTTGATTATTAAAGTAGACCTCAACCAGAAATTTTACCCAGCACGTTACTGCTTATGAGCATGTATTCATTTTCTTGTGCACATTTACTGGGCTACATTTTTGGCAGGGACTTGTGCATATTTCTGTCTGACAAAGTATTGTACATTATCCCTTCTGCTAAAAATACACCCTAGATTTCACAAGGCAAAACAGCTGGTTATATCTAATGACTAATTATAACTTGACTGGAAAATCTTCATTGATTTGGATCATGAGAAGAGGAGGAGGTAAGGTTCCCATGAACTTGGCAGTTTCATTTGTTGTTAAATACTAAGAGGTTGTAGTGGCAAGTGATTCCAGAGCCTCTCTTACAAACATTTTAGATTACAGACATACATCTCTCCTAGTAAGTCTGGGTGGGTTCATTTGTACCTGGAGGTAGATGACTTGAAGATAACATTTCTATGTGTGAGAAGTTGAGCTCTTCTTAAAAGAGATTATTTTATGTCCATGAAGATCAATAGTATTTGCCCTGCGTTTTAATGACATTTAGAAGGGCCAGGGCATTGGTTTTGCCTCCAAGTGCAAGGTCATGAGTTTGATCCCTTGAATCCCCCCAAAATAAAATCTATACATCCACACATACAGTTAGAATTGCCCTCAAAGAATGCTGTTCTGGCTGGGTGTGGTGACTCACACCTGTAATCCCAGCACTCGGAAAGCAGTGGTAGGATTGCTGAGTTTGAGGCTGGTCTGGGCTACAGAGTGAGCTCAGGGCCAGCCTGAATTACAAAGCAAGACCCTGTCTCAAAAAAAAAAACAAAGTGTTTTGGATCATATGGTATTAAATTTTTGTGTGCTTCATTTGGTAAAAGGCAAAAATGATCAAATGTTAGTAGTGGATTTCTGCTAAATCAGGTGACCACCGACTTTTTTTTTTTGGTAACGGGGATTGAACTTGGGGCCTTCTGCTTGCCAGGCAGGCACTGTGCCACTGAAAGCTACATCCCCGACCACCACCTGTTTATACAAAGGCTCTTTTTTTCTTTACAGAGCAAGCCATATTCATTCATTTGTTTATTATCTGTGCTTGCTTTTGCTTTGTAGTGGTAGAGTTGAGTAGTTGGCACAGAGATGGGATAGTTTACAAGCATATATATATATATATATATATATATATATATATATATAAATCTTGCTCTTCATAGCAAATGTTTGCCAGCACCTAATTGAAATGATAAAATATAGAATCTGACCACCTTAAACCTTGTCTTTGAAAAAAATTCTTTTCTCTTTACCCTCTTGGATGAACACTTAATTTTGTTCCCCTAAAAATATACAATAGTATTGTTTCTGTTGCCCATGAAGTGTTAGTATTGTTTAAAGTCTTGATTTTGTTTAGGGAAAGTTATTCTAAGTGATTTGGATATAACACCATCTGAGAATGAGAGAATAATACTCATTTACAGAAAGAATGTCTAGGCTACAAAAGACTGTTATGGAATGCTCCTCAAGATCACGATGACATCAGTCAGTAAGTTGAGAGACTTTCTAGTGTAGGTGTAGGTGGTATAATGTAGTCTTATTCATAACCATCGTGGAAAATACATGTTTTAATGTTTTAGACTTTAAATTCTGTTTTAGTTTTTGGACTCAACGTCTCACTATGTAGTTCAGGCTGGCCTTGAACTCACTAGGCCTCAAACTCCTGGCAGTTTTACTGCCTTAGTCTCCTGAGTGCTGGTATTATAGGTGTGTGCCACCATAATAATCTAGAGTTTTAGATTCTTGGATTCTTGCTTTATTCAATAAATAATGATCCAACAATTCCATTATTTGATACATAAACTGCCCCATATTTGGCCAGTGTGAACTGCTTTAAGATGGCTTCAACATCATTTTGACACTCCTTGCCCCCACCCCTCAATATAGCCAGGGCCTTCCTGCTGAGCTGCATTCTCCAGCTTTTTGTTTTGTTTTGTTGAGATGGAATCAGGATCTTGTTAAATTGCTCAGACTAGACTTGAGTTCATGACCTTACCTCTTCAGCTGTCAGTGTGTTGGAACTGTCAGCATGAGCCATACTATGCCCAGGTCCATTATTTTTTAAACTTTGACACAGCATTCTGTTCCAGAATCATTTTGTACTTCCCTTTCTCAGCCTGGAATTAGCCATTTCTCTGAGAAGCTCTGGTTCCTTGTGGTGGGAAAATATTTTTTTGTTGTTTTACTTTTTGTTTTTGTTTTTATGAGACAGGGTCTCACTTTGTAGTTCAGGCTGGCCCTGAGCTCACTATGTAGCCCAGGCAAGCCTTGAACTCAGCAATCCTCCTGCCTCTGCCTCCCGAGTGCTGGGATGACAGGCATGAGCCATCACGCCCATCACTGTGGTATGTGGTATTGAATGCTGGTGGGCTTCAGTCACCACGTCCAGCATTGTTATGTGGTTTCCAGGATTGAACTCAGGGCCTTGCGCTTGCGAGGCAGTGCCAGAACCACTGAGCTAAATATCTAGCCCAATATTTTGAAACCAATAATTGGGTTCTATGGGAAGTAGTTACTTCTAGGACCTGTGAACAGACTGTATTAGCTAGCATTTGTGTCATATGTCTCTGTAAATATACAAAGTATTTGACCATGCTACATTCTCTTTCCTTCTGTTAATCTGAGGCCACATCCTCTTCTGAGTCTTTTTTGCTTCCTTCTGGGACTCTTAACTATTTTGTTTTGTTTTTTTCCTTTGAGGATAGGGTCTTACTACGGAGCCCGGGCTTGCCTCAAACTTGGGGCAATCCTCCTGTCTCAGCCTCCTGCATGCTGGGATTACAGATGTGTACCATATGCCCAGATCTGTTCTATTTCATCAAAGGATGTGTTTTAGAGCACCTGAGATTTCTGTCCTACATGTCAATAGGTCACATTTGCTCTTTGCTACTTTTAATTCAGATTCTTCTTTTTTTTTCCCACTGGGAAACAGACATTTAATTATATATTACTTTTCAGAGAAGTGACTACAAGGCTTTTAGAAACTGTAATCCAGGAATAGTCAACAATGCAGCATAAATCTAGTATTTTATTACAACTGCCCTGGAAGCACTGTAATCTTTTTCACTCCAAAATGACCCTAATCTTACGTGAAAATAATTGCTAATGAGGGTGGACCAAAAGCCTAGCTTTGTAATCAAAAGTAAAAGCTAAAGGAAAAATAGCTGTTTACCATTCAATTGGTAAAAGCAGAGAATCCAGTGCTTATCACTATGTTGTTTTGCTCTTACTTTTGTTTTTCTTTTCTAATTTTTTATTTTTACTTGATTTTTTTTTTTTTTTTGTAGTACCAGGGATCAAACTCGGGCCCTTGTCCTTCCAAGATAGCCGCATGCCACTTGAGCTAGATCCCCTGCCCACTTCTGCTTTTTTGTCCTCTTCAGTTTGCTCTCAAAGGTCTGAAGAAGTCATCTGAAACTTACTCAGTTCTTTGGAGCTCATCACAGTGCTGACCTTTTTTCCCTATTTGTAGCTTGCAACAAACATTTATTATCTGAAGGGTCAAAGTCCTCCACAGAACCCTGCTTTGGAGTGGATTTAGTTTGACCATCACATTTTTTCTGCGATGTGCACTGTACCTGACAACTGGCATTTTTTTTTTTTTTTTTAGACAGTGTCTCACTTTACTGTAGTTCAGG
>PVIC010011114.1:16692-42117 GCA_004025085.1 Thryonomys swinderianus
GGCTGGCTGTGAGCTCATTATCTAGCCTAGGGTCACCTCAAACTCACAGCAATCCTCCTGCCTCTGCCTCCCAAGTGCTGGGATTACAGGCGTGAGCCACCACGCCTGGCAATAAATGACTTCTTAATAGAGAATGGTTACTGTCTTCTATAACATGTGAAGTAGTTTGGTATCTCATAAATGTTTGAATGAAAACAACTGAAGAAAAGTGTGTCTTTTCCTACAGTATCACACTATTTATTTAATCCATAGTGTATATCTTATATTTGATAGGTAATTAGAAAATACTTGGCATGTAATTGTTTCAGTCCTGTGAGGTACGTGATATTTTGGTGTTGCTGCTGGTGGTTTTATTTGTTTAAGAAGCTCTACAAGGGAAATAAATAGGCTCATCAGGTTATGACTTAGCTTTTTATTTTTGAGACAGGGTCTCACTTTGTAGTTCAGGCTGGCCTTGAGCTTACTGTATAGCTCAGGTAAGTCTAAAATTCAGCAATCCTCCTGCCTCTGCCTCTGAGTGTGGGGATTACAGGTGTGAGCCGCCACACCTGGCCCGGTGGTATGTGGTACTGATTGCTGGTGGGAGTCACCACGCCTGGTATTCTTGTATGTGGTTACCAGGGATTAAACCAGGGACCTTGTGCTCGCAAGGCAGGTGCTGCAACCACTGAGCTAAATCTCTGGTCCATGGTTTAGCTTTTGAGTGAAAGTGCTGAAAAGTAACTTAGGTCTTCTGATTTAAATCCTATATTCTTCTACCCCCTTTTCTGATTTAATGATCATTTACTTGTTCTCACCAGGCATCTTATCCAACTGTTTTCTCTTTGATACTTTTCAAATTTCTTTTAATCTGCTTCTGATTTAAAAACTGGAATACGTCTGCAATCATTCTTAGAATTCATTTTAGTGTTTTGTCAGAATATCTTTTGTTCCTTAATGTTGCAGGGATTTTCAGCCTGTGATCCATGATTAAACATCAAGAGGTTTTCATAACTTAGGAGATCAGTGGAAGACCACTGGCTTTTCTGGTGTGAGGGCCCATAAATATAAGTAGCTTCTCCAACAGGAACTCATATATACATGGGATGGGAGAGGAATAAACTGTGGTCTTAAGTGTTTTCTGGATGGTTTAGATGTTAGGAGGACTCCCACTCTTCAAGTTTGGGTTGACTAGTGCAACATGAAATTTCATTGAAGTCACTTGGAGGGCAGTGGTGATTTCAAAATTTTAACAATTGCAATAGTGGAAGTAAAATGTGAAAAGTATATGGAAAAATCTTAGATGTGGATTTCAGATTCAGAGATCTGAAATTGGAGAAACAATTATGACCGTGATTATTCATCAGTGATTACTTTTGTTCATTGAAAGTGCTTTATCCCTTTTTCTGTTTTCTGTTTTTGTGAACACATACTTGCTGCTGGATTAGGGGGAACTTGAAAGCCAGAATTGTGTCACCTGGTGGCTTGCATGTTTCAACTGAGCCTAAGCCCACCAGAAGTATATGGAAAAAAAGCTTGCTGGAGGAGGTTCTTTGAATTATAGTCAAGATGGGCAAGGCTAGAGAAGAGGAGAACAGGAAAAACAATTTTAAACCGAATGACAGTTTCCAAGGAGAGCTTTTGATGTACTAGCTGTTAAAAAGCACCATTAAAAGTGGCCTTGTGGATAGTCAGATCTTCACTAGGAATATGGTCAGTGCACAAGTCATTTTGATACTGTGCCTAGTGTTTCTTCTGAAACATGTTGTCTTCTCCTCCTCCCTGCTGTATCCTTCCTTCCTTTTCCTCCTCTCTCATTTTTTTTTTTTGTGTTGAGGATTGAATTTAGGACTTTGTGCTTGCAAAGAGGCACCATAATCATTGAGCTGAAGCCCTGCCCCCCCTTTTTTTAAATTAGACCATCTTGTATATAATACAAAATTCAAACGGCATATAGTGATATGTCTCCACTCCCACTCCTGTTCCTTGGAGGCAGTCAGTATAACCATTTTCTTGTATAGCCTTTCAGAGATACCTTATGTATATTTTATCTTTTTTAATAAAACTGGCAACATTATTCACCTTTTGCTTTTAAAAAGTTACAAAAATAATATCAGTTTATAAAGAAATTCATTTATTGCTTCTTCAGATCAAAGCCCAGGCATTACTATGGTAGGCAGGCAATCTACCACTGAGCTACATTTCCAGTCATTTTATTTTTTGAGAACAGGGTCTCTCACTGAATTTTACAGGCTGGCTTCAAACTTAAAATCCTTCTGCCTCAGCCTCAGACTACCCTTCTAGCTATGAAAGTGGCATTTTGCTCATAGTTTTGTTGCCTCTTTCTTAGTAGTGATGTCCTTTAGGAAAATAGTTTATAAAAAGATTTTGGTGGCACATACAAGGTTTGCTCTGTATGTGGCAACAAAGAAAAAATTAATCTTAGTTAAAGAACAGTAATTGATCTTAGAGTAAAAAGGCACAAAACTTATCTTACTGCAGTTGAAAATTATTGACCTTTTTAAAGTGCTGTTTAGCTTAGGTACAGTCTAAATCAATGTTAACTGTTTTTCCATCCCAGAATAAGGTTTTTTTGGCTTTTTTTTTTTTTTTTGCATTTGAACCTAGTGTCTTGTAAATGTTAAGCAAGCACTGGACTTACTGAACTATATCCCCAGTTTGTAAAAAAAGATTTCTTATAAATTGTTTCCTATTTCTTTTTTTTTTTTTTTTTTTTTTTTTTTTTTTTTGAGATAGGGTCTGGCTTTGTAGCTCAGGCTGGCCCTGAGTTTGCTATGTAGCCCAGGCAGGTCTTGAACACACAACAATCCTCCTGCCTCTGCCTCCCGAGTGCTGGGATTACAGGCAGGAGACACCATACCCAACATTGAGGTGTGATACTGATTGCTGGTGGGCATGACAGTTACATGGGATGAACTCGGGACCTTGAGTTTGCAAGGCAGACAGTGGAACCACTGAGCTAAACCCCCAGCCCTATTTTTTTTGAGACTGTCTTACTATGTAACTCAGGCTAGCCTTGAACTCATTAAGTAGCCCCAGGCTGGCCTTGAACTTGGAGCAGTTTTCCTGCTTTGGCCTCCTGAATTCTGGGAATACAGGCATGCACCACCATACCTGGTCATGTCTTTAAAAAGTATTATATTGCTGGGTGTGGTGGCTCATGCCTGTCATCCCAGCACTCTGGAGGCAGAGGCTGGAAGATTGCTGAGTTTGAGGCTTGCCTGGGCTACATAGCGAGCTCAGGGCCAGCCTGAACTACAAAGTGAGACCCTGTCTCAAAAAAAAAAGTATTACATTGCTTTTGAGACTGCTAGAAGAATATTTTTTCAGACTGCTATAAGAAAACATTCCAGATTATACCATATAACCACATAGTAGTAATAAGTAAACTTTTCCGTTTAAGAAACAGCAAACATGGCCCTGAGTTCACTATGTATGGGGTGAACCTTTTAGAACTTTCAGTGATGCAGACTGCCCACTACAGGTACTATAGATTGACCACCACTGTACTACGTTAATCAGTGCTGCTTTCCTCTCTGCCTTTCAATTTTATTTTCTTTCAACCTACTTTTTTCTGTGGACTTTATTTCTTGGCAGTCTGCTGTGGTACCACCATGTCATGTTTTTGAAGACTTCCCCAAATGGTAGCCTCTCATTTGTAGCCTGGTTTCACATGTAAATTTTCAGCTTTCTTTAGCTGTCTTCTGTTCTTATCCTTCAAACTCAAATGCAACATCTTTTTTCACATTCTTCATTTACATTTCTATTAATCTTCATCTTCATTTCTATTCTTATCTTCATCTTCATTTCTATTAATATCTTGATTTTTAAGCAATCTGCATTCAAAGCATCTACTTCTGTATTAACTGAAAGTTACTGATAATTATAGAAATAATTAAATTATAGAAATAACACTTTCAATATTATGACAGGCTTCAACATTTCAGGTTTTTTATAAGTTGTGGTTTAAATAACCACCCCTACAATAATTACATAAGAGCAAAGCTTTAAAATATTACTTCTTGTGGCTGAGCTTGTATACATGTATGCGTTATTAATACGTGCTGGATAATTCATCTTTATGACCTTTCCAGAACTTTTCTGTCTTTTAGAAATTAAACGTTTTACCCAGGTGTGGTGGTTCACACATATAATCCCAGCACTCAGAAGACTGAGGCAAGAGGAGTACCATAAATCTGAGGCCAGCCTGCTATACATAGTGAACCCTGTCTCAAATAGAAAAAGAAAATAAAAAGAAATTAAACCTTTCAGAAGTATCTAGTGTAGGGCTGGGGATTTAGCTCAAATAGTACCACACCTACCTTGGAAGCACAAGGGCCAGAATTCAGTCCCTGGTACCACCAAAAAAAAAAAAAAAAAAAAATTATCTAGTGTAGGGCCAGAGATTTAGCTCAGTGGTTCCAGTGCCTGCCTAGCAAATGCAAGGTCCCTGGTTCAGTCCTGGTAACCACATACAACAATACCAGGTGTGATGACTCATGACCACCCGCAATCAGTACCACATACCACAAATGCCGGGTTTGGTTGCTCAAGCCTGTAATCCCAGCACTCGGGAGGCAGAGGCAGGAGGATTGCTGAGTTTGAGGCTTGCCTGGGCTACATAGTAAGCTCAGGGCCTGCCTGAACTACAAAGCGAGACCCTGTCTCAAAAAAAAAAAAAAAAAAAGTGTCTAGTATGGTATAGTGCACACTGTTAACAATATGAGATGTGGCACAGAACTTAGATTTTGAATTTGAGAATCTTAATCTTTAGCATTCTTTTCTAATAGATAAAATTTAGACACCTAACGCTGGGCATGGTGGCTCACGCCTGTAATCCCAGCACTCGGGAGGCAGAGACAGAAGGATTGCTGAGGTCAAGGCTTGCCTGAGCTACATAGTGAGCTCAGGGCCAGCCTGAACTACAAAGTGAGACCCTGTCTCAAAAAAAAAATTTAGACACCTCACAAATCTGAAAAATGGCTTTATTTTTATTTGTCAGACTCATTATTTAGAATTAAAATTTTCTTCAGAATGTGCAAGATATTGGAGCTGAGGATGTACTTGGTGGTAGATTATATACTTAGCATTCATCAGGCTTGGGTTTCATTACCCAGCACTAACCTTAAAAAAAGACTTCAAGGGGGCTGGAGGGTTAGCTCAGTGGTTCCGGCGCCTGCCTCGCAAGCGCAAGGTCCTGAGTTCGATCCCCGGTAACCACATATAATGCTGGGCGTGAAGACTCACGCCCACCAGCAATCAACACCGCATACCACAATGCCAGACGTGGTGGCTCACACCTGTAATCCCAGCACTTGGGAGGCAGAGACAGGAGGATTGCTGAGTTCGCGGCGGCTTGCCTGGGCACCATAGTGAGCTCAGGGCCAGCCTGAACTACAAAGCAAGACCCTGTCTCAAAAAGCAAAAAAAAAAAAAAAAAAAAAGACTTCAAGTGTTGGGCGTGGTGGCTCACACCTGTAATCCCAGCACTCGGGAGGCAGAGGCAGGGAGGATTGCTGAGTTCGAGGCTTGCCTGGACTACATAGTGAGCTCAGAGCCAGCCTGAACTACAAAGTGAGACCCTGTCTCAAAAAGAAAAAAAAAAAGACTTCAAGGGCTGGGCACTTACCTCATGTGATACTATAACTATCTTGGAAGCACAAGGGTCTGAGTTAGATCCCTGATACTGGGGGGGGGGGGAGTTCAAAGATCACTATCATTTTCCAGCTTGATTTGATCCTATTGTGAATCATTTGTTATGATAGATGCTCAGAATCTCTACCTGTTGACTCATCTAGTTCTGAACAGTGTGCTTTTTTTCTTCTTCCTCTCCTCTTCCTCCTCCTTCTCCTCCCTCTCCTTTCCCTCCTCCCCTCTCCTCCCCCTCCCCACCCCTCCTCTTCTTCCTTCTGAGATTGAATTTAGATCCTTCACTGAGATATACCCTCCCCCTCATTTTAAATTTTGAGACAGTGTCTCACAAAGTTGCTAAATTGAACTTGAAATCCTGTCTCAGTCTTTCAGAGTGCTGAGATTTCAGACATGCACTATCATCACATCTTGTTTTTTGTATTATTTCTGTGGTACTTTCTTTTCAATACTGTTTCCCTTTGCTTCCCAGAATTTCTGTCACCCTTTAAATTTTTACCCCCCTCCCTTATTGAGACAGGGTCTCGCTTTGTAGTTCAGCATAACTACTGGCTCTGAGCTCACTATGTAGCCCAGGCAAGTCTCGAACTCAGCAAACCTCCTGCCTCTGCTTCCCCAGTGCTAGGATTACAGGCATGAGCCACCATGCCCTGCACTACGGTATGTGATACTGATTGCTGGTGGGCATGAGTCACCATGCTCTGTATTGTTGTATGTGGTTATTGGGGATCAAACCAGGGACCTTGCGCTTGCTAGGCAGGCAACAGAACCACTGAGCTAAATCTTCCTGCCCTAATCTTCTTTTTTTCTCTTGTTGGCCTTTCTGTTCTGTTTTCCAAAAGACTGGTAACCTTTCTTTCTTCATATTTTCAAGTTACTCAAATTTGCTCTTATTCTCAGTCTTTTTTTTTTTTTTTTTTTTTTGAGACAGGGTCTCACTTTGTAGTTCAGACTAGCCCTGAAATCATGTTGCCCAGGCAAGCCTCATAATCATATCAGTTTTCCTGCCTGGCTCTGCCTCCCAAGTTCTGGCAATACAGATGTGAGCCACCATTCCCAGTATACTTTTTTCTTTTTTAAAAACTTTTGTGTTCTCAGTCATGAAAAATGTGGGAAAATACCAGACAATTCACAGTTTTAGGAGAAAAACTTATACATACTATACCTCCCTATAATTAATAGTTTTAGAAGAGATACTTTCAAAGGGTTTTTCTTCCATTGTCATTTTACAGACTTAAGGATAGAGTAGGTATTCATGTGTGTGTTTAGTCTCCTATATTTTATTTGGTGCCTCTTCCTTACATCTTTTACTTCTCTTAAAAATAATTTGGAATGCCTCAGGATGCATTTTCTTGTCCTCTCAAAAGTTCAAACCAGTTTCAGTGTGCTATATTTCTCCTAACCATTTTATACATACCTATTATGAAGTAGTATATTCACTTTCTCCTCTTTCCTTGGTGCTTGTGAGAAAATAAGAGTAGTGGCTTAGTATATACTTAGGACCAGCACGATGATCTACACCTGTAATCCCAGTGCTCAGCATGCTGAGTCAGGAGGATTGCTATAAGTTTGAGGCCAGCCTGGGCTACACAGTAAGGACCTGCATAGACTGCATAATGAGATCCTATCTCAAAAAATGAAAACAAAACAAAATGTGCTTTGGAAAAACATCTAGATTTAAATTGTTGATCCAGTGTATAACTGTCCTGGAATAGTCACTTGAGCTCTCTTAGCCTGTTTTGTAGATACAGTAATGACCTTTAGCAGTATAACAGCATATGATATTCTTAGTGGACCCAGTGCAGAATAAGGAGTCTCACCCATTCTTACCAGTAGTCCTTGAACTCCTTGATGGCTGATCCTGCACATCTCAAGGATCCAAAACACAGGCAAGCCTTGCTAAGGGCTCTCAATAGAACTTGGCTCTTTTTATGCCCACATACTAGAAACATCTTCACTCACATTACAGTTTTTACTTACTTTTGGTTTTATTTTCCATTTATACTTTTGTGTAGCAGTTCTCAATGTTGTATCAATTTTTTTTTTCTTTTAAAGACAGGGTCTCACTTTGTAGCTCAGGCTGGCCCTGAGCTCACTGTGTAGCCCAGGCAAGCCTCAAACTCAGCAATCCTCCTGCCTCTGCCTCCCCAGTGCTGAGATTAAAGGCATGAGCCACCATGCCTGGCATTGTGGTGTGTGGTACTGATTGCTGGTGGGTGTGAGTCACCATGCCCAGTATTGTTGTATGTGGTTACCAGGATCATTCCCTGGTAACCAGGGACCTTGCACTTGCTAGGCAGGTGCCAGAACCACTGAGCTAAATCTACAGCCCAATGTTTAATGAACGTAAAGACTGGTTTTAAGCCATTGACTGAAATGAGCAGAGTTTGGACAAAGAATGTGTTGTTATATGTGAGGCCTTTACATAGTGTCATTTTCAGAGATGAAAGTAAGTGGTGGGTGGTACATTGGACAAAGATGATGGTACTGTGAAAACCTTGGTCTGTGTGTAATATTTTGAATTTCCGTAGTAGTCTGGGTGATTTCTATAATTAAGAAGCAGAATTTTGGTTGTTAGTCTACTTAGTAAATTTTGATTATGTGCCATCTCATTTCTAAAGATATGTCAAAGAACAAAGCTGTTTTGACTTACAACAATTATAGATTGAGTATATGTGATTGTATTGATTCACAGCAATGCCTAAACACTAAAGAGAAGAGGATGATATGTAAAGAATACTGAATGAGCTGAGCATGGTAGCACGCACATTGTATTTGGGAAGGCTGAGTCAGGAAGATCTCAAATTCAAGTCTACCCCAGGCACATTAATGACTTAGTAAGATGTTATCACATGTAATTTTAGAGTGTGTTTATTTTCTGTGCTAGATCACACAGGATATGGCTAACAGCAGCATTATTTGGAGATGTAGTACCATTCTAATATTTATGCACAAGTGTAGCATCCTCCACTCCTTCCTGTGTACAAGTATTTTCATCAGGGCTATGATTCTCTATCCTAGTGAACAGTTAGACAGCCCCAGAAACCTTTTAGAGAAATACTACCCCAGAAAATTCAATGTGTATGAGTGTGAGTCCCACATAAACTTCCAAAGCTCCTCAAATTCTGATGCCATGAAGAAGATTGAGAAGCACTCAATTAATAGCTTCTGTTTACAGTTCTCAAATCCTATCATAAGAGAATTTGTGAGAAAACACTGCTCAGAGCCATGTAAGTTCTCTTTCCTCTTGAGCCACTTTTGTTTATAGGGAGGATACATTTCAATCAGCTACTCTAAAGAGTATCTGGGGTTAATCAAACTGCCAGCTTCTAATTGTGAGTGATACTAAATCAGGGATTGACCTGAAGGACTCTTAGCTCTGGTATTTTGTCTAAGGAGTTACCAAATTGGGAGAAAAGAATGCCATTTAGAACCAGGCATGATGGCTCCTGCTTGTGATCTCAGCACTTAGAAGGCTGAGGCAGGAGGATTGCTGTGATCAAGGCCAACTTGGACTGTATAGTGAGATCCTGTCTCACAAAAAAGGGGAGGGGATGGTGTGGGGTTCAGATACAGTTCTGTGCAAAGGCCCTGGGTTCAATCCCCAGGCAGAGAAGGATTAAGTGCAGAAGCAAGGTGGTTTTTTTCTTGTTGTTTTTCTTTTGAGATAGATCTTGTTGTATAGCCCAGGCTAGCCTCAAACTTGTGATCCTCCTTTATGAGCCTTCCAGGTGCTAGGAGTACAAACGTGTGCCACCACAGGTGGCTAAGAGGCAAGATTCTTTTAATCCCCTCTGTTGGCAAGGTAAGAACTCAGAATCATGGTCTCCTAACTCACAGTTTAGTGTTCTCATACTACTCTTGAAAAGTGATGTTACGTCCACTGTTGATGTGAACAAAGCCAAGTCAGATAAACATTTTCTGATGGAATGTGTAGTGTGTGGGTGTGACATTATTTTCAACTGACTTTTATACCACTCAGTCTAACACTGTTTATTCACAAGACAAAATGATCTTAAGAAATACTACAGTAATTTTTACATCACTGCTTCATTCTCAGCTTCCAATACTGTGGAACTTTGTGAAACTCCAGTTGGATTTTCAGGACTTTAGTCTTCTAATGCATAAGTTGCAGAGGAAGGAGTTAGATCATCACAGTTTCCAGCTGAAATTTTGTATGTAACTTTGACTTCATAATAAGGATTAAGTTAGCCACTTCAAAGATGTGGATATTTTTGATGGAAGTTGTGTTTTAATGCTGTTTAGCTCACAGTAACTAGTCAGTAGTAGTCAATTATTTTATGAATATCACCCTACTTTTTCAGCTAGCAGTTGACCTGAGCTTTTGAATGGAAGTAAGAGTTTTGAATGATACTTCAAGGATAAGTTGCCAAATTCTTCAAGTAATTTTTCTTATTTGTAAAATGAAAATAATACTGTTTACTTGGTAGGATTGTTTTGAACATCAAATAAGATAATGGATTTGAAAGGTTAATTTCTTTTTACTTTTTAAATTTTTGGTTTTTTGAGACAGGGTCTTATTCTGTAGTTCAGATATACCTGCAAGTCACTGTAACACAGGCTGATCTCATGTTTACAGTGATCCTCTTCCCTCAGCCTCCTGAGTGTTGAGTTTACAAGTACACACCATCATGCCTGCCTGCATTTGTAATGCTTAGAATCATAGGTGACAGCATTCATTGTTGAATGTGATCATATTGTATGTATAAAATGTACCAGTAAAATAAATTTTTAAAAAATATAACTGCACAAATACCTATAACAATTGCCATCAATATAGTGTCTGTTCATATTTGTTATTTAAATGGCAACTAAATATTATATTCTGACCCTTCCTCAGTTGTATTTTGTTGTGTAGATCATTTCTCATTTCCACAAATATTGCTAGAACAAACAATAATGTAGAGATAAAAATTCTTTAATTTTCGGACTGGAGATTTAGCTCAGTGGTTCTGGTGCCTGCCTACCACATGCAAAGTCCCTGGTTTGATCCCTCATAACCATGTAGAACAATACTAGGCCTGGTGACTCAATGCCCACCAGCAAGCAATCAGTACCACATACCACAGTCCCGGGCATGGTGGCTCATGCCTGTAATCCCAGCACTTGGGAGGCAGAGGCAGGAGGATTGCTGAGTTTGAGGCTTGCCTGGGCTCCATAGTGAGCTCAAGGCCAGCCTGAGCTACAAAGCAAGAAGACCCTGTCTCCAAAAAAAAAAAAAACTTTCACTTTCCCCAAACTATATCACTAGGTTATATGGGTGTGTGCTTAGTATTACATGGTTGCTTGAAAAAAGAGGTATTATTTATGATTGAGAGTTGTGGATTTATCATTGGCCCTTTTGGCACAGTAACTGATTAAGAACATGTACCCTGTGCTCGCTTCGGCAGCTCATATACTAAAAAGATCGTGTACCCAGGTTCTACTTGATGGTGGGATGGTGTGGCATTGCCAGAGATTTTTTTTTTTGAGACAGGGTCTCACTTTGTAGTTCAGGCTGGCCCTGAGCTCACTATGTAGCCCAGGCAAGCCTCAAACTCAGCAATCCTCCTGTCTCTGCCTCCCAAGTGCTGGGATGACACGTGTGAGCCACCACGCCGGGGACTGTGGTATGTGGTACTGATTGCTGGTGGGCATGAGTCACCATGCCCAGCATTGTTGTATGTGGTTACCAGGATGAAACTCAGGACCTTGTGTTTGCGAGGCAGGCAGCAGGCGGCAGCTCCGGAACCATTGAGCTAAATCTCTGGCCCTGACAAAGATTTCTTAAGATCAGTTTTGATATAGTGGTTTTTGTGTTTCGTGGGGTTTTTTTTTGTTTTGTGTTTTGTTTTGTTTTGTGTTTTTGAGACAGGGTCTCACTTTGTAGTTCAGGCTGGCCCTGAACTCACTATGTAGCCCAGGCTAATCTCGAACTCATGGCAATCTTCCTGCCTCTGCCTCCTCGGTGCTGGGATTATAGGCATGAGCCATCACGCCTAGCTACAGATCCAGAGTAAGATGTCATTCCAGAAGCAACAATGGTTTAATCATTATAACAATACCATTCTAAAAGTAGATATTACATTTGTGATTAGCAAGTTGGCTTTGGATTTACAGAAAAATATGCTGACAAGCAGGAATTGTCTTTATATGTATACCTTTTCTGGTGTTTTTGTGTAATTGGGTTATTTCTAGTTTTCTTCCCTTGAGTAGGAGTGGTAGGTGAGATGTTAGTATTATAAATACAGTTATTAAAGGAAAAATGGATTTATTTAATGCAGAAGAGCACATGCAGAAAGTGTACCAAAATGAGAATTCTCCAGGGAGAATTCTCGGCAGAAATGCAATACCCAGTCAATTGATCTGCTCCTTTTACTAGTGAGATTATACAACCCAGGTTGATGTAAAACAAACATTTACACTGTATATTTTTACCTTTTTTCTTTGTCTTTTATAGTACTGAGAATCAAATCCAGGGCCCCATAAATGCTTGCCCCTAGCTCCTTTTGAGACAGAGCCTTAATCACTTGCCCAGGGTGACCTCAAATTCATGATCCTCCTGCCTCAGCTTCCTGAGTAGCCAGAATTGTAGGTGTGTACCATATCTGCTGTTTTTACTTGTTTTAAAAGGTAGTACTGGGTCCTGCTTTTCTTGAAAGCCAAATGTAGATCAAATTTTGGAATATAATAGCAGTTTGTTCCTTCCCATTTCTTTGTTGCTATGTGAAACCTGTCACTTTCAAAGGAATCACTATTTCTACCCCACACTAACTTCTTTTTGTTTATTTTTTACAGGAGGTATATCGAATTCCAAAGAAAAGTCAAACTGAAAAGGAAAGCACAGGTAAATATTCAGCATTACTCTGTGGAAACGGTTTTATGAATATTCTTTTAGTATATCCAGAGGTGATTGATAAGAACTTTAGCTTTTGGTGCTTGAAACCAGCCACTATATAATTAGATAAATTAAATGTTTCCTGTAGAAATTTGTAAAGTTGCATTTTATTCTTTCTTAATGATTTTTTGCTCCTTTCCTTGAAGTCATGGTCTTCAGTAGTTTTCCATCATTCATTTATTTCTCTAGGGTAGAAATGGTTAATTCTGTACTCCAGAGGTCTATGGAAGAACATTTATTTCTAATATTTATGCAAAAGTCTATATGTATTTACTTTTCTGGGGGAAAGTTTACAACTTGTACTCAATTCTCAAGATGTCAGTAACCTCCTAAAAAGCTAAAAAAATCATTGTTACAGAATAGAAACAGGAAGATCATGGTTTCTGGGCTTTACCAGTTATGTTTCAAAGGAGTTTTTGATTTTGGAATTAAAGCAATGAACTCAATTATGGTGGTTGTCATTGGTTTCTTCAAGTCCTCTAGCATTGAGGCACTATAGAATGAAGAATCCATTTTGTGGGCCGGAGATTAGGCTCAGTGGTTCCAGCGCCTGCCTCGCAAGTGCAGGGTCCCTGGTTCAATACCCGGTAACCGCATACAACAATACTGGGCGTGGTACACCCACTGGCAATCAGTACCTCATACCACAGATGCCGGGCTTGGTGGCTCAAGCCTGTAATCCCAGCACTCAGGAGGCAGAGGCAGGTGGATTGCTGAGTTCAAGGCTTGCCTGGGCTACATAGTGAGCTCAGGGCCAGCCTGAACTACAAAGTGGGACCCTGTCTCAAAAAAAAAAAAAAAAAAAAAATCCATTTTGTGTAGGATTTTTTTTTTTTTGTCTTTTACCTTATTTTTTGGTACACAGAGCTATATAATCTTAAATAGTTTTATTATTAAAGACCTACAAGAGATCTTTTGCATCATTGTCTTTGGAATATTTAAAAATTCTACTGGTTTGGTGTCTTCGTAACCAGACATTGTAGTCAGGGTTGCAGAGAACTTTTTTTGTAAATGATGATGATGATGATGATGATGTGTATTTATTTTTCAGAGAACTCTTTCTTCAAGAAAGAGGGCAACTCTGGGCAGTATTGGTTGGCAAAAATGTGGCACCACTATAGAGTTGATTATCTGAGGCTAACTCTCCGGACTCACTTAGTTGAAACCATTAGCAATATAGGCAAAACTTAAATAGCCATAATGGTTTTCTTGCAATATTTTGCAAATATTTGGTCTGTTGTGGAACTCAGGGGGATACAAAAGGTGGTGTTTAATGGACAGCTGTGATCTTTTTAGAGAGCAGTCTTTGCATAGCTTCATCACTTTCTCAAACTTCACATTCAGATCCCCATCTCAATTTCAGAATTCTAGGAGATGCTTATAATTCAAGCCTTTATTGACCCTTCAATGTCAAGAAATGAAAGATTAAAGTGAAATAGGTCACAGATATGTAAATCTTTTCTCTGGTATGAGAATCTGTAGATGTAAATGAGTTCTAGAATGTATGATAGAGTTTGTGAAATAGGAAATATTCAGAGGGAAAGGGGTAGGGGAAAGTAATGTGGGGAAAGTATATATGATTTTTAAAAAGAAAAAGCATATGTATATAGGGGGTTGGAGGTTATAGGGTGGGTAGGGAAATGGGTAGAAATGAGAAATAACTTCTGTCATATACTGAAACAAATTTCTAAATATTAAGTGTGATTGTGAGATGTATATAAAATGCACCAATAAAGAATTCAATTTAAAAAGAAATGAAAGCTTAGGGCCAGGGAGTTAGCTTGGTGGTTCTGGCATCTGCTTGGAAACCACAAGGTTCTGAGTTTGATCCTGATTCTTGGTACCACACACTACAGGGCTGGATGTGGTGGCTGATGCCTGTAATTCCAGCACTTGGGAGGCAGAGGCAGGAGGATTGCCTTGATATGAGACTAGCCTGGGCTACATAGTGAGTTCAGGGCCAGTCTGAACTACAAAGTGAGACCTTGTCTCAAAAAAATGAAAAAAAAAAAGAAAGAAAAATTAATGAAAGCTTAGTACCTTTAAAATTTCAGATGAGCTGTGAAGTACTTTAGGAAATACATAGTTTAGCTGTGTCTCTTATATAATATGAGGAAATCAGGCCAAATAAATGGAATGACTTCCTTATTTCACATATGCTAAGGTACAGAGTCAGAATGTGAACTATTGGTGTGAATTCTTCTTCTGTTTTACTAGCTATAATGGGAAAATAGATGCACTTGGAAAAAATGTATACCAGGGCAAGAAACATGAGTTTGTAGGAGGAAACAGAATAGTCTTGAGCACCTCATAGGAAGGCATGATGCTAGTACCTTGTAAGCTGGACCAGTTAATTGTACAACATTTTATTTTTAGTACAACATTTTATATTGGCATGTAATACAAATTCTGTTCACCTCCCCATTGGCGGATGCTGATATATAGGGTTTTGGTTAACTAAAAGAACTGGAAGAATGGCTTCTGCAAATCTTGTCCTACTGTGAAGACTGGTAGCATGTTTTTAGGATGTGACAAAGAAAAACCATCATGTTTATTGAGAAACTGCTTCATGCTGAGTAATATTTTGTAAGAAAATTTTCCTTAATAACAGTCCAAGCCCGACATAGTGTTGCAAACCTGTAATCTTAGCACATTCAGTAGGTTGAGGATTATCACAAGCTCAAAGCCAGCCTAGGCTACATAGTGAACCCTGTTTCCACCTGAGGGAGGGGCTGGGGGAGAGAACAGTACTAACATATGCAAAGCAAAAACATATATCATCAAATAATTTATGCAGAAGTGTTTGATAGTGACTGAGATGACTTGGGGAGGTGAGAAGCTGGTGATTAAAGATGATTTGTGGAGAGTAGTACTCAGGTAAGCTTTGGTAGAAAATGGCAGTGGGATTGGTCAATTGAAGATAGAGCAAGAACCATTCTAAGAGAAAGTGAAGAAGGTAATAGTGCCATCTTGAACAGGAAGCTGTTACTCTTCCTTGGAAATGTATCTCCCTGCCTAGCCCTGATAACTTCCCAAGTTATTATCTGTGTTTGAAATATTTTCCTTTTTAGTTGTAGTTCATAAAAAAATCGCCTCATGAAATGCCGGGCATGGTGGCTCACGCCTGTAATCACAGTACTTGGGTGGGGACAGAGGCAGGAGGATTGCTGAGTTTTGAGGCTTGCCTGGGCTACATAGTGAACTCAGGGCCAGCCTGAACTGCAAATCGAGACCCTGTCTCAAAAAAAAAGACCTCACGAGCACTTTTCTAAATTAAGGAAATGTTTCTAATTGGTGTTTTTATTAGCACATTAGACTTTTCTGACCATTAAAATACAGAGTCACAGGAGCATTTGAAAGTCTTCTGTGTTTTAAACTGACAAATTGCATTAGCAAAGGTAAAAGGAACATCTTTATCTTTTACTGTGTGCATGTGCTCACATTACTTGTTAGAAGTGCTGAAGACAGACTGAGTCTTTGGTGGAGAAAAGGAAGAGTTTCAGTAAGTAGAGTGAATACATGCAAAAGACTGAGTCTCATTCAAATTCAGAGGAGAGAGCTGAGGGATGGGTCCATAGGTTTATTTGTTCGATAGAAATTTAATCACATAGTTGGTTTACTGTTACAGTAGAAAGGAGTCTACCAAATAAAGTGTTTAAAACATTTTTCCCTTAGTAACTGAGCGAGGAAGGGATGCTGTTGGACTCAGAGATCAAACAGCTGCCCCAAAGACTCCTAACAGGTCAAGAGAGAGAGATCCAGATAAGCAGACTCAGAATAAAGAGAAAAGGAAACGAAGGGGCTCCCTCTCACCACCTTCTTCTGCCTATGAACGGGGAACAAAAAGGCCAGATGACAGGTAAGTGATTGTGTATTTTCTTTTTTGTGAGCAAGTCAGAAAGTATCCAAGCCACTGGAACTGGTGACATAATCCCAGCATTCTGGGGGGTTGAGACAAGAGAATCTCAAGATTGAGTCAAAAACTGGACAACTATAAACACTCAAAAGTTAGAAGGGCCAGGGCTGGAGATTTAGCTCAGTGGTTCCCGTGCCTGCCTCACAAGCGCAAGGTCCTGAGTTTGATCCCCGGTATCCACATACAATGCTGGGCGTGGTGACTCGCGCCCACCAGCAATCAATACCACATAACCACAGTGCAGGGGCGTGGTGGCTCATACCTGTAATCCCAGCACTCGGGAGGCAGAGACAGGAGGATTGCTGAGATTGAGGCTTGCCTGGGCTACAGAGTGAGCTTAGGGCCAGCCTGAACTACAAAATGAGACCCTGTGTCAAAAAAAAAAGAAAAAAAAAGATAATCTCACTTGAATAGCTTCTACTTGAAAACATGTAAATACTATTTAGGAAACCAAAGGTTTGTTCTTTCAAGGGCAGTAGAAGTTGATGGGAGATTATTCTTCAAAAGTAATGGTGTCAAGAGGCTGCAGCAGGAGGATTGCAAGTTTGAGAGCAGTCTGGGCAGCTTCTGGAGACCCTGTCTCAAAAAAAATAAAAAAGGTTGGGGATGTAGAGTACACCTAGATTCAGTCCTCAGCACCCCCCGCCCCCAAGTAATAATTCTTCCACACTTGTCATCCCAGCCACTGTAGAGGCTGAGGAAGGAGGATCATGTGTGTGAGACCAGCTTGGGTAACATACTTATTTTCTAGTGAATCTTGTGCCACACCAATCAAAATACTGATTAAAAGATATCAGGCAAACCACATTAACTTCTACTGAGAGTTAAAAACCTTTATTCCACAGAAATTCTTTTTAAGTTATATTTGCTTTTTAAAAACTTGACAGGATTTATATAATGCATTTTCTAGAATTTTTAATTTTGGACAGTATAGATATTTAATAGCAGTTCATGGTAATTTCAATTTCATTTCCCTAATAACTAAACAGTTCAAATATCTTGTCATATTTTTTGGCCATTACTTCTTCTTCTTCTAGATAATGTCTTTTATATGTTGCCCATTTATTGAATTTTTAAAGTTTTATGAGTTTTTATGTATTCTAAGTTTCCTGTCTTGATAATTTTTTCATCTGTATTCTATGAATTTATGGGGTTTTTTGGTATCTTTTGCTTTGCAAAATTATGGTATAATTAAATGTGTTACATATATTGTATGTTTCCTTTATGGTTAGCACTTACTGTGACTTAATCCTTGTCAAGGCTGTGTGTACTGTTCAGTGATACAGTGCTTGCCTGGCCTACACAGGGCCCTGGGCTTGATCCCTAACCCTAGGAGGAGATGGGGAGAAATCTTTTCCTACCCTTGAAGTAATCATATGTTCTTATGTGTATGTGTTTCTGGAAGAGAATTAAATTCTTTTCCAGTTGAAGTTGAGCATGCTGGCACACATTTGTAATCTCGGCACTTGGAGGCTGAGGCAGGAGGAGGATCACAAATTCAAGCCCAGATTGAGCAATATAGCAAGACCTGATTTAGAATTTAAAAGAGGGGAATGGGGATATAGTTCAACTTTGAGTTCAATCTCCAGTACCATGAAACAACAAACAAGTAAAAGGCTTTCTTTAATAAAATTTATAGTTCTCTCCAAATGGACTTATATATTTGTGGTATATTTTATCTAGGAACTTGAATTTTTCCTTACATTTTTTGATTTGAAGTTTAGATACCCAGTTGACTTATACATTGATCTTATGTTTGGTGGCTATACAAAATTAGTTTTGAAAATTAATACAAGGTTTTGCTTGTCTCTCCCACCCTTGTATTTGTACGTTGACACCTTTTTGCATTTGTTTTCTTTTTCTATTCCAACTCTGATGTGCCCCTAACTCCCTCTAACCTCCTCTTTCATCCTCAGTGCTAGAAAATAAACCCAGGTCCTTCATACTGAGTTGCATTCCGTGACCTTTTTATTTTTTTCTTTTGAGACAGGGTTTCCCTAAATTGCTCAGCCTGGGCTTAAACGTTTAATCCTCCTGGTTCAGCCTCCCAGAGTGTTAGGATCACAGGTGTGTATCACTGCCCAGCTCACATTGAGCTACATCCCCAGCATCCGTCTTTAATTTTTCATTTTGAGACAGGTTCTTACTAAGATTTCCAGGCATGATTTGGATTTGTGATCCTTCTGCCTCAGCCTCCCAAGCACTGAGAGCATAAGCATGTGCCACCATGCTGGACTTTATCTTTTTTTCTGCTAATAAGAGTCTCCAAAACAAATCACAGAGTCATCCACTTTTTGGGGAGGGGTATTGAGATTTGAAACCAGGGCTACACATATGCTAGGTAAGTGCTGTATAACTGGAGCTTTTTTAACAGCCCTTTTAAAAGTTTGAAACAGAGTCTTACCCAATTACTCAGGCTGGCCTTGAATTTGCTATCTTACTTCACTCTCCCAAGAAGCTGGAATTATGGGTATGTGCCACTTTGCCCAGCAATATTTTTATTTTGATAATGGTTTATATTGATGTTTTTATTTTCTGCTTTTTAAGGTTTTTGTTTTCTTTTAATTCTTAATTTGCTTGCATTCTTAGATTATTTTAATATTCAATATGTCTTCTAATTCAAGTATGATTTCAGTGTATACTTACATTTTTTTTGCTTTGATTTATAATTTAAGGGCTGGGGATTTAGCTCAGTGATTCCAGCATCTGCCTGGCAAGTGATAAGTCCCAAGTTTTATCCCTAGTACCACCTATCATAGTACTTGATATGGTGGCTCACACCTTTAATCCCAGCACTCAGAAGACAGAGGCAGGGGGATTGCTGTGAGTTTTAGGCCAGCCTGGGCTACCCAGTGAGTTCAGAGCCAGCTTAAATTATAAAGTGAGATCCTATCTCAAAAAACTTAAAAAAAGAAAAAAATTAACTACCAGTAGTTGGTCTTTTTTTTTTTTTTTTTTTTGAGATAGGGTCTCACTTTGTAGTTGAGACTGGCCCTGAACTTACTATGTAGCTCAGGCAAGTCTTGAACTCAGCAATCCTCCTGCCTCTGCCTCCCAAGTGCTGGGATTACAGGTTTGAGCCACCAAGCCCAGCATTTGTGGTATGTGGTACTGATTGCCAGTGGGTGTGAGTCACCATGCCAGGTATTGTTGTATGTGGTTACTGGGGATTGAACCAGGGACCTTGCACTTGCTAGGCAGGTGCTGGAATCACTGAGCTAAATCTCCAGCCCCATTAGTTGGTCTTATATAATACCATTTTTGGAAACTTAGACTTGGTTTTTAGTCTGTCTTAAATTCTCTTTGTTTGATATTGATACAAGTATATGGTCTTTCTTTTTCCTATTTCTTTCAACCTTTCTTTAGACTTGGTTTTTAGTCTGTCTTAAATTCTCTTTGTTTGATATTGATACAAGTATATGGTCTTTCTTTTTCCTATTTCTTTCAACCTTTCTCCTTTCTAAAGCCTCTCACCCCCAACACCCATGGTCTTCATACTAAGGTACTTTTTCAATCCTGTTTATATATTTTTTTTGAGACAAGATTTTGCTAAGTTTCCAAGACTGTTAGAACTTGTGGTCATCTGCCTCAGCTTCCCAGAGTGCCTGGATTACAGATGTGCACTACCACATCCAATTTGGCTTTTACGTTGTATGCCTGATAAGTAGTTTATAACTTATTATTGTTTTCAAAATATATGTTGGGGGCTGGGGTTTTAGCTCAGTGGTTTTGGTTTCTGCCTGGCAAGTGCAAGGTCCTGAGTTAGAACCCCGGTAACCACATACCACAATGCCGGGCATGTTGGCTCACACCTGTAATCCCCCGACTTGGGAGGCAGAGGCAGGAGGATTGCTGTAAGTTTTAGGCTGGCCTGGATTACATAGTTCAGGGCTAGCCTGAACTACAAAGTGAGACCCTATCTCAAAAACAAAACAAAACAAAACAAAACATGTTGGCTGTTCTTTTTTTGGCTATTTCAGTCAGCTTAATCAAAATCAGAAATTAATGAGTGTTCTAAACAGTGCAGGTACTTAAAATCCTCCTCATTTTTCTTTCTTGAGTTGCTCAATTTTTGAAAGCTCTATTATCAGGTATAAGTTACTTAGAATAAGATTATTTTAAATGAATTCAATGAGTTTTGTCAAATCCATTTATGTAACTAGCACCACAATCATGCATACAGAGCATTCTCTGTATCACTTTGTAGTTTTTCCCATACAGTATCTTACTCCTGCCAAGCACTAACTCTGCTCTCTGATCCTCTTGTTCAGAATGTCATTTATATGGTGTCATATAGCTGTACTAGATGGTAAATTTATCAGACATTTGTATTGTTTCCATACTCCCACTTCCTTTTATTTATTTATTTTTAAAGATACTGTCTTGATACATATATTCCAAGCTGGCCTTCAACTCATAATCCTCCTTTAAGCTGCTAAGTAATAGAATTACATGCATGTGCTACCATGCCAAGGTGTGTTTCCACATTTTTGCTGTGGTAAATACTGCTGTTCTGAACAAATCCTGTGCCTTTTTTAATTTTTGATGTACTGAGGATTGAACACACATCATCTTTTGCACTGAACTACCTCCCCAGCCCTTTTTAGTTTTTATTATGAGACAGGATCTTGTTGAATTATCCAAGCTGGGCTCACACTTGTGATCTTCCTGCCTTAGCTTCCCAGTGTGCTGAGATTATAAACATGCATCACCAGGCCCAGCTGAATCCCTTGTTTTAACTTTTTTTTTAAATTGCTTCATTTACTTTTAGTATCTACATGGAAGTGGAATTGCTGGATCATCTGATAGTTCTGTGATATTTTGGGGAAAAAAAAGTCTCCACTTTTTTTTTTTTTTTTTTTTTTTTTGAGACAGGGTCTCAGTTTGTAGTTCAGGCTGGCCCTAAGCTCACTATGTAGCCCAGGCAAGCTGTGAACTCAGCAATCCTCCTGCCTCTGCCTCCGAGTGCTGGGATTACAGGCGTGAGCCACCACTCCTGGCAAAATCTCTACTTTTAAAGGGTATTTTTGTTAGGTTGTCCATTGCTCCCAACATTTTGAAGCTGTGGGTGCTCTGACTTCTCCTGTTGGTTTTATGAAATTTATTGGTCTAATTGTTATCATTTTTCAAATAGTCTTGCTTTTCTTTGGCCCACTTTTTTTTTTTTTTTTTTTTTTTTAAACAGTGTTTCACTTTGTAGTTCAGGCTGGCCCTGAGCTCACTATATAGCCCAGGCAAGCCTCGAAGTCGGCAGTCCTGCCTCTGCCTCCCAACTGCTGGGATTACAAGCATGAGCCACTATACGTGACATTATGGTGTGTGGTACTGATTTGCTGGTGGGCATGAATCACCATGCCGGGTATTGTTGTATGTGGTTACTGGATTGAACCGGGGACCTTGTGCTTGCTAGGCATGCACCAGAACCACTGAACTAAATCTCCGGCCATACTCCTGATTCTTTTCAGAGCTGGTCTCCTGCTTAATCATACTGTGAACCTTAGGGATACTGTATTAGATTATTAATTTCTTGGTTCATTGCACTTAACTTTCTCTTTCAGATTTCAAAATTTATACTTATATAATAGACTTCAAGTATAGAGTATAATGCTGTTAATACATCTTTAGGGGAAGTTTGAGAATCTGGGATTTCCATCTAATCTCCTCATATTCAATTTCTGTCATAATAATTTCATTTAAATGTTGATTTCTTTGGGATCCTGTTCTGTCTGCAATATTCTTTTAATTCTGAGTATGATTTTTTTTTTTTTTTTTGTGGTACCAGGGATTGAACTCAGCCCCTCGTGCTTCCAAAGTAAACATTGTACCACTTGAGCTAAATCCCTGGCTCCTGGGTATGATTTTTTTAACTCCTGCCAAATTGAAATTGAAATTGGTGTAGTTAGTGTTTTAGTAATAAGTCATGTAACAGTTCTTAGTGCTTGGATTATGCCCATGATTTAATGAGTAACTTCGTAACTGTCTTACCGTTTGCTTTGTAGGTATGATACACCAACTTCTAAAAAAAAAGTAAGAATTAAAGACCGAAATAAACTCTCTACAGAGGAACGCAGAAAGTTGTTTGAGCAAGAAGTGGCTCAGCGGGAGGCTCAGAAACAGCAGCAGCAGCTGCAGAATCTGGGAATGACATCACCACTGCCCTATGACTCTCTTGGCTATAATGCCTCCCATCACCCCTTTGCTGGCTACCCACCAGGCTATCCCATGCAGGCCTACGTGGATCCCAGCAATCCAAATGCCGGAAAGGTGCTCCTTCCTACACCCAGTATGGACCCAGTTTGTTCTCCAGCTCCTTACGATCATGCTCAGCCATTGGTGGGACATTCTACAGAACCTCTAGCAGCCCCTCCATCAGTGCCAGTGGTGCAACATGTGGCAGCCCCTGTGGAAGTGTCCAGTTCACAATATGTGGCTCAGACTGATGGTGTGGTACACCAAGACTCCAATGTTGCTGTCATGCCAGTACCAACCCCAGGCCCAGTCCAGGGACAGAACTACAGTGTTTGGGATTCAAACCAACAATCTGTTAATGTACAGCAGCAGTATTCTCCTGCACAATCTCAAGCAACCATATATTATCAGGGACAGACATGTCCAAGTGTTTATGGTGTGACATCTCCGTATTCACAGACAACTCCACCAATTGTACAGGTATCTAACTCTATTACCCTTTTTTCTGTCTGATACTGTTTGTGGATGTTGTGAAATCTGGTAAAAGGACAAAACCCCTACTATGGATTACTCAGTGTTTTCTTCTCTCAGTGCTAGGGACTGAATACAGAGCCTTGCACTTGTGGGCCAGGAATTCAGAAGTAGCTTTGGTTGGTGGTTCTGGGTAAGGGTCTTCTGTGAAATTAAAATCAAGCTCTTAACTTGTGCTGCACTCATCTGAAAACTACATTGGGAATGGAAGATTCACTTTGCATGTCATTCCTGGTCCTAGCAAGCCTCAGTTCCTTGCTGCTTAGGCTTCTCAGGAGGGCAGCTTACTACTGTTACTGTTTTCTCTAAAGCAAGTGGACAAGATGAGTGGAGAAATGACCAACTGCAGAAACTACAGTCTATTATGTAATCTTAGAAGTAAGTGCAGCATGGTGGTACACACCTGTAATCCCAGCATTTGGGAAGCTGAGGTGGGAGGATTGTGATGAATTCAAGGCCACCCTGGGCTACATAGTGAGAACATGTTGCAAGGGGAAAAAAAGTGATAGAACCAGGGATGTAGCTCTGTAGTGTTGCTCACCTGTTAAACACTGAGGCACCGAGTTCAATTCCTGTTACCAAAAAAAAAAAAATGACATAACTGTCACTTCTGCTATATTCTATTGGTTCTCCAGAGAGGAAGAGACTGCCCAAGAGTGAGTGTATCAGGAGGTGGTGGTCATGATGAGTCATCATAGAGGCTTGGCAACTACTGCTGTGTAGTGGGAATAATGTGGTATTAACAATTGTTTTTTGTTTTAATCCTCTCCTTCTTGGTTATAAATAGTGAACTGCATAGATTATTCTTCTATATCCCTGCCAAATGAGAATTCTTTGTCATGGTAACTGAGTTAGGAGATGTCTTGTCCTTTTTTCCTTCAGATCTAGTAGTTTGTATATCATTCTCCCCACCTCCCCATTCTGTGATATTAAGGATTGATCCCTTTACATTGAACTATATCCCCAGCTTTTTTTATTTTGAGATTTGGTATCTATAAGTTGCCCAAGCTGGGCATGAATTTATGATGCTCCTGCCTCAGACCTCCAGAGTGCTGATTACAAGTGTAATCATTTGTAATCAGCATACTTAGTTTTATACATTACTTTTTGTATTCTATATATTGCTGTCCTGAAGTTGTCCAGAATGTTACTGCTACACTGGCCCTGAGGTTATTTTTTGATAGGAAATAAAAATGAATTTAAAAAGTGATAATACTAGGCCAGAGTTTAATTTAGTGGTCCCAGCACCTGTCTAGCAAGTGCAAGGTCCCTGGTTTGATGCCCGGTAATCACAACTCACACCCACTAGCAGTCAGTACCACATACCACAGTGCTGGGCGTGGTGGCTCATGCCTGTAATCCCAGCACTGGGGAGGCAAGAGGCAGGAAGACTGCTTAGTTGGAGGTTTGCCTAGGCTACATAGTGAGCCCAGAGCCAGTCTGAACTACAAAGCAAAGACCCTGTCTCAAAATAAGGGGGGTGGCTGGGGATTTAGCTCAGGTGGTACCGTGCCATTCTTGGACGCACAAGGGCCTAAGTTCAATCCCCAGTACCCCCCTCCAGAAAACAAAAAACACCAAAAAAAACAAAGTGGTAACAGTGATTTTATATTTCAGAGTATGTTTTGTTTTTAGATCAGATTTTTTCTACCAGAAAAAAGCAGTACATTTTTAAATTTAAAAAAAGAAATAAAACATCATTCTTACCACATTCTCTTGTCCTTCCCATCTTTTCTTTTAGTTTTTGTTGTGGTGCGTTTTTTTTTTTTTTTTTTTTTTGAGACAGGGTCTCGCTTTGTAGTTCAGGCTGGCTCTGAGCTCACTATGTAGCCTAGGCAAGCTTCGAACTCAGCAATCCTCCTGTCTCTGCCTCCCGAGTGCTGGTATTACAGGCGTGAGCCACCATGCCTGCCACTGGGGTATGTGGTATTGATTGTTGGTGGGCGTGAGTCTCCATGCCCAGCATTGTATGTGGTTTCCGGGGATTGAACTCAGGACCTTGCGCTTACGAGGCAGGCGCCGGAACCACTGAGCTAATCCTCCGGCCTTTTTTTTTTTTTTTTTTTTTTTTTTTTTTGAGATAGGGTCTTAGTTTTTAGTTCAGGCTGTTCCTTAACTTACTGTGTAGCCCAAGCTGGCTTCTTGCCTCAGTCTCCCTAGTGCTTGGCTTATAGGTTTGTGCCACTGTGCCTGGCTTTACCATCACTTCTTTTTTTTTTTTTTTTTGACATCTGAGATCAAA
>PVIC010011115.1:7386-27304 GCA_004025085.1 Thryonomys swinderianus
CCCCACCCCTCCCCCCTGCAGCCTAAACCGTCCCTTTATCTGGAAGGTGAGTCCTCAATATGCCCTTCCCCCTCTGCTGTTTTTTTTTTTTTTCCAATTAGTTAAGATGCTGAAATCTGCTTTGTGTGGTTTATGGAGAAACTTGAAATGATTAGTTTCACAGTGCATGGAAATTCCTCAGGTTCAGGGGGGCTGGCCAATCTGTTACACTGTTTGCAGTGGACTGGATGGGAACTTGAGCAGCTCCTGGCCATAAGGAGATTGTGTTGAGTTATTAAACACTTGTGGCAAAGCTGCTTATGTTAATTCCCTGATGTCCTGCTGAAGCGATAGGATAAAATCAGATCGGATTAGATCAAAGAGCCTGGGAGCCAGCCTTTGGAGCAGATTCATTTAATCAATAAAGAGACCTCCTGAGAGAGGGGCAGAGAATCCTGGCAGGACTGGGAGCCCAGGGATTAAGATGGGGCAGGGAGCTGTGGGAAAGAAACTAACATTCATGTGTATCTGTCCTCCCTTCTGAGGGAGGGCAATTTTCCTCTCAGACACTGTAACCCTCTCACCAAAGGGTATAAACATTTCTTTAAGATTTCATTACTGCAAAATTTGGTTTTTCCTGTAGTGCTGTTATAAATCACGGGGCTATTTAAAAGGGCAAAAGAAAACAAACAAACAAACAAACAAACAGAAAACCCAAACTCCTCTTCCACAAAAGGTATTTCGACAAAAGCAATTTAGGCTTAAACAATGCACCAAGAAACATTAATCCTTTATAAGTTAATCCGCAAAATTTCCTTTTGTCACTGTGTGAGGATAAATAATGGAGCAACACCAAAAGGCCAAAGCCTAGCACCACCTCCTTTTTGCATCTTCCGGCTGCCCACCTTCCGGCCCTCACCAATAATTACAAAGCACTGTGTATTAACAGGTGTGATGTGGCTGCCTTCATCCATGATTAACGCTTACACCGACGCATACTTATTCATCTCTTAGCTCTACCCGAGTCCGCTCACGTGAGGACTTGCCAATAAGGAAGTGATATCCATTAGAAAGTTAACTGTGGAAAATGAGAGAAAAAAATGAACGATAGGGCAAATTAAGGGTGCGAGTCCCTCAATGGTTATTGGCTTTAATAGTGTTATAAAAATGATGTTGGCTTTTACCAGGAATAATTTATATTCTGAATTAAATAAGGATATGTATCTATAAATCCATTCTATAAAACTTAATTTTCCATCTAGATATGCTGATTACATCGGGCCAGCATACCTTTACCGGTTGTTAATTACTGCGGGATGGTTTAACACTATTTTTCAAATCGGTATGCATGCGTAAAATGACTGCAATCCAATTTGACACATTATTAGTGATGATTATTGTCATAGATAAATTAGATTGAACAGAAAATAACCTTCATCCTTAGCATGTTTTAGCTCTCAGAATTAATGTGATTTGGTGAACACATATAAATAAAAATCTGATGAGTCCCTGCTGACTGCAGGGCCTGCTGGTGCTGAAGTGTATCAATTTCATGCCGATGATGAATTCCTTAAGCTTTCAATGATAATCATGCTTGATTTGACAAGACTTTCTCATGCTATTTTAGGGCCTTAATTTTCTGTGAAGTTCTGTCAAGTGCTCATCAAGCACCTACTTATCTCTGTATCCTAACCTGGCAGCCAATCACGGGGTTGCCTAACAGTACAGTGACAGAGTGCCAGCCCATTAATATTCAGATCATGTGACTGTCCAAGGAGAGAAACCAATCAATGGCTGATTAACATTCAGGTCACATGACTCCCGAGGAGAGTAAATGAGTTACACAGTAAGACATCAAACAAATTTTCATCTTGAAAGAGTGATTGCTTTTTCTGCTGCTGTGATGTTTGTCAAATTCGCTCTAGCCTTGTCCAATTAAGCTCCATGAGCTGAATTAATAATGAAGAGATGTAAGCACTGTGCCAGCGTGAGAGCTGCGAGCAGTGCCACGGAATAGGAACTGCTAAAAAAAAATTCCTAGAATGATTGAAAAATCACATCTGGATAACTGGAATAATTGCTTTTGCAATCTTGATGCTGTTTTGTAATCTCTGGTGCAAAGTGTGATCCGGAGTGTGCTGGGATGTGGGCCGAGCTGGTGTTACATTTCAAAGACTGATGTGGTTTTGAGTTTAGAATGATTTTTAAAGGCATTACACAAATACATGCTAATTGGATTATTGTTTCTGACTCTAGCAATGAATTTCATTTGCACACTCAATTATGTTCTGGGCTTTCTTTTCTTTTCTTTCTTTCTTTCTTTCTTTCTTTCTTTCTTTCTTTCATCTTTTTAGATATTAGGTCTCTCAAGATTTTTGTTCTCAGAAGCAAGGAAGATTATTCTTTATTCTGTATCCTGGGTGAAGAAAGGCCAGAATCTGGCACCTTCGAGAGAATAAGCATGTTAGTGCATGTGTGAACATATGAATTGAGTGTTGCTCATTTTATTAGCCTTTATCAGAGGCCGATAAATTACATTTGGAAGGTTATTTTAAAAAGGACATGTTAAGTCCAAGGAGAATTTTTGGAGAAAGGTAGATTCTGTCCTTCTTTGATAGCCAACAACAGCTTGCATGGAGTTTCAGAGAAAGTTCTATACCATCAGCAAGACAATTGCATTTCTGCACAGCCACACTACTAAATTCAGGTGACATGTTTAGAACAGAGACCCTCTGACTAATAAAGCTTTCATTCCTTTCCTGAAGGGAGTGAGACTTGACTAATGGTTTATTGGAATTATCAAAGAGTGTCAAATCCCACTTAATAAGTCTAGCATGAAATTAGCTAAATTCCCAAAGGCCCTTCTAAAACAATATAGTCAAATAAAAGGTGTTGGGCATGCTGGAAAGAGTGTTAAAACCAGCTACTTGGAAGTGAGGAGAAATAAATCTAACTGTGGGCAAGAGGCAATGTTTATGTATACAGTTAATAACCTTCTTAATGGGACTTCTTGGCTTGGTGATTCCCATCCGGGGAAGACCATCAGATGTGGAATGCAGGGTAGGTGAAGTCAATTCCCAGCACTGCTGGTCAAGGATAGAAATTGCAGAGAGAGAGCAATGAATTTAGAAGCCCCAGCAAATAGGAGAGGCAAACTGTGCATTTAGGAAAGGAGAGAACAGGGACGAAAGGGTAGTAGTACGAGTCCAAACTGGACCATCACTGTGTAACTAAAACTGATTTAATTCAAAGAACAGGACTCCACTTCTTCCTGAGAGTCCCTTTTTCAGGGTGAACCTGGGCAAGAAGTGGGGCATATTATAGAAATGCTGTTCGTTTTTATAAAAGTAAAGTTGAGATCTCAATGGTAAGATTTAAATCCAATGTCAGATAGTTAGGAAAATTCATCTCTGAGTTATCCAAAAAGACCCAAGGTACCCAAGGTAATGTGAGTCTAACAAATATTCCTCTCCTGAATATTTTACCATCTTCACAGCAAAGTTGCAGGCTGGTCCTCTGCTTCCATTCAGCTCACACTCAGTGGACCCCTTTCCTACAAGGACACCCCTCTTCCTGCCACTTGAGAGCCACCCAGTGGAGTGGAAGGTGACTCCAGTTGTCCTCAGTCAGATTAGAAGGCTTTGAATAAAAGATTATTCTGCTTTCTGCATAACTTTACATAATTAATAGTTTTCCATGCAAACTATTGTTTGCCTTAATTGTTATTTCAACAGCTGTTTTCATTAAATTGTAAAGCCCATGATGTCTAATCCGCTGAGCCCACTATTGATAATAAGGGCTCTGAAGCTTGCTCTGGAGGAAGAGTTCCCTGCCAAGCTGGAAAACCGTTATGGACTCACTTGAAAAATAAGGCCTGCCATGGGACTGGTTGTGTAGCTAATCCATTAGATTTTTCAAAAGAGCCATGCTCTGTACCCTTATGGCTAAATTGACCCAACAACCAATCAATGCCTTTATTTGCTGAGTGGCTGCCCCTGAAGGGTCTTATAGCCGGGTCCAAGTTGTAATCAAAGCCTCCATCAGTACTGGAGCTCTGATGACATAAATGGCCAAACTTTCAACACGGCTGGCCCGAGTCCAGTCACACCATTTTGAAGATACAAAGAGGCTGTGTTGCGCGGTGGAATTCATTTTCTTGTTTACTTCCTCCAGAAACAAGAGCATCATCAGCACGCTCAGTGCCTCAGAGGAGACCGTGGAGTTGTTGACAGAAGCTTGGCGAGGCCTGCCAGCTTTCCACATGAAACGCTGGCTTTCTTCTCACACACCCCCTACCGTTTGCGTCTCTGCCAATTGTAGCACATCAGAGCGGCCATTGAGATAATGACCGTGAAGTCTCATGATACACTTTGATGAAGTGTAACATTTTTTAAAGGATTTTTGTCTGTGCCAAAATGATCGAGGCAGCTGACTAAAAATCTCCCCATCAAAATCAAGGCTGAGGAACAGCAGGCAGAGGCACGAGCCTCCCTGGAGAAGATGGGGGTAGGGAGCCAGAGTTGCTTTCTGTTTGTGCACTCCACAGTTTCTTTTATTTAAAATGTGCCTTTTGTTTGAAATGAACAAATGTCACTTGCTGATACTTCAACATCTAGCGTTTAACACTTCTTTCCTATGGAACCCTGAACATGTGGGGAACCGAGTCCTTTCTGACTAATACCCGAAAAAGTATGGTGTTAATAACTTCCTGTTGGTTGGTGAAAACATGCTTGGCACCTTCCAGAGACTGTGTGGCAGAGATTAAACTTGAACTGGTGTTCACGTAATTTTGGATTTCTCTGGTTTGGCTAGGGTCAAGAGGAGTTTACACTAAAGTGGTTCTGTGCCAGTGGAAAACACAATCAAGCTGCAAATAACATAACAAAGACCATGGGCTTGTCTGGGAAGAGGCTCTTGTATTCAATTTGCTGCCAGAGTTGTCGTGACTACCACTTCTGTGCACCTGCTGTTACCAGGGGTGGCTCTGGGGAGTGCAGTGCTCAGAGTCAGGCTGGCGCAGCCCTTCTGTGGTGTAGTCGGGCGCTTCCAAACCCAGAGGAGGGAGCCAGGTGCTGCAACAGCCAGGTCACGTGGGAGCGAGGCAGGGCCTGACCATGCCCCTGCTGAGAAGACGTGCTCCTCTCTGTCTGTGGCCACTTCTCCCTCCGTACATCTCATGTGGCTCATTAAGTGACGCGTGATCTGCTGAGAAGACGATTTGGGGTTGAGCTGGCAAAGGCAGGAATAAAATGAACCTACAGTTTGCCCTTCTTCCCTCTCCAGCTTGGCAAGGAGGACATTAGCCAGGCGGCATCCTCTCCTACAAGTTAACAAGTCTGTTCAGGCGCTGCACTTTTGAAAGTGCGAGAGAAGCTGCGGTGAGCCTGTCTCCATCTGTACTTTCTCCTCTTACCGGAGGTGAGAGCTCCCTGTAGGCTTCACCCTTAGGAGGAAGCGGGTGCCGTGAGGTCTAGGATGTGAAGTCTCAGAATGGCAACGTGAGGGAAACCTATGCTTAAGTAAGTGGGTGCAGAAACCACAAGTGGAAAGGGGCAACTCTTTGCCCATTCTTGGCGTCTTTGTTGCTCTGTGAGGTTCTATACATATCCCTGGGAGCGACAGGTATGTCAGGGTGAGGTGCTGTGAACTGGAAGAAGAGTGAGGCCAAAGGAAGCCAAAGCTTAGGAAATTATGATAAACACCTTGTATTTGCATGTGCAAATGAGGTTCCCTTGGGCTGTTCAGAGCTGTCTCCATCTTGCTTCTTTCAGTGCAGTCAAATGAAAGGTGACAACAGCTCAGGCAACAGAACGAAGACAACAGGCTAATTTTATGCACTTGTTGCGAAGAATAAACTATGGGATTTCACCACCCTCTTTCAGGAGTCAAATGGGTTTGATCCAGTTTGCTTTTAGATTTAATTTTACTAAGGATTTAGGCTTGACAAAGGAGCAGCCTCCCCAAACCCACATTTTGCAGTGAACTGTAGGCAGCTAAATGTGTACGTGTGAGGCCTTGGGAAAGCAAAAGGACAGCAGGGGCTGAGAGGCCAGTAGCTCAGCTCAGGCTTCTCAGCCCAAGGAGCCAGGTGGGAGTTCTAGACCTTAGTTACACAGAGAAATGTGTCCGATGGCCTCGGAGGCTTTCTGAGACCTTTTTCAGCATCCCTTCCAAACTGAACTACGAGCATGGATGTCTTCTAAAAGACGAGTGTTCCACTGGGACTGTGACCACAAGCTCCTTAGCTCATCTCAGAGCAAAACCACTGAGATGCCAAGGAAAAGGCCCTAGAATATTTCATTCCAGAACCATAGAGTGAGAAAACCACAGGCCTGTCTGATTTAAAAAGACCACCCTGCCTATCTGAGTCCATCTTCTACCACCATTTAACTCATTTGTAAAACGAGGGGTCCACATTCTCTAAATTCTTCTCAATACCCAGAATTTATAATTTTGGGACTCATTAAGTACAGACCAAAACCCTGCATTTCCACTGAATCTAAAAGGATTAAGAAACCGAGTCAGGTCAACTTGATAAATAAAAGTATTTGTTTCTTTCCAGATAAGCACTTTCTCCAATCCTTTGCTTAAGTCTGTGTTTCTCAAAGGTGCAGTGCCTGGCCAAGGTCTCCAGTGTCATCTGAAATGTCAACTTTTGCCCTTCTGAAGATTTACTGAATCAGAAGTCCTGGAAGTTCACACTATGATTTTAATGTTCCTTCAGGTCCTGCACCACTTGCTCATGTCGGTTTGCTTGGTGGAATGACCATTTTTGAGGTCTTTTTCAGACTTACTCAAACTTCACTTTCTTGAGGAAGACTTCCCAAGATGTCCCAAATTAAATCAAGTTCTTCTTTTTCCTATCATTTTAGAGTATTTCTCTTTTGCTATTGTTAAAGAACTTGCTATAATTTCCATATATCTGCCATGTCTCTATGAGTCCATCTTTGGTCCATAGTGTGGTAGACAGTCACTAAAATAATGCCTCAGGCCCCCAGCTGTTGTTATCCACAGTCTCTGTGTCCTCCTCCCCCAGAATGTGACTTGGTCTTATTGACGGGACGTCAATTACAAGATTGGCTCCAGTCATGGTCATGCTCTGTTGTTCTCTGCAGTATGTGTTGGTGTATTTGTCCTTCCTTTCTCCCTCTATCTCCTCATCTCTCAGCCTAACCACCAGATAAGGCAGCATGGCTGTCCTGCTGGGCAGGTGCTGGAGGGGGTGAGGTTATGGAGAGGAGCACAGGCGGACTTGTGTAAAGGTGCATTTCAGGGAGCTTCAAGGTAGATTCCCCTACAGTTGAGTCTAGAAATGACCACAGCTCCCGTGACATCTGATATTTTCAGCATTGTGAGTGACCCTGAGCTGGATCCACCCCATGAAACCTGTTTCTCCATTCCTGAGCCACAGAAGTTCTGAGATATAAATGCTTTAAGTTGGGAAGTAGTAGATGAAATACCAGATACCTACTAGTTAACGAAGGAGAGGTTTAGTTGATTTGTGTTTCAGTTCATAGTTGTCAGGCTCCAAGGCAGGCCTGCATGGCAGAGGCACACCACCTGGGAGAAGAAGCTGTTCATGGCATGGAGGCCAGGAGGGAGAGAGAGAGAGAGAGAGAGAGAGAGAGAGAGAGAGAGAGAGAGAGAGAGAGAGAGAGAGGGGAAGGGTGAAGCCAGAGAGGCCAACAGACCCTTCCATGTAATAGCTCCAATGACCAGCTCTTTGGATCAGCCCTATCTCCTAATGCCAAGTCAGCTATAGTGCTCCATAACCCTCTGAGTGCCTGAGGCCTTGGGAGGGCGTCTATATAAAAACCATAACATGAGGCCATAGTCAACTGAACACACAGGGTTTGCAGGTTTTCATATTCTCCACAGCTCATTGTTGATGCTTGTAGTAGGGGTTCATATGATTATTGGAGTTGAAAGAATTTCACCTTGAGAAATTTTCAAGAATGGTTAATTTCTAGGCTTTAAAGGAGTGTAAGTTCCAGGGATACTATCCTGAGAAAGTTATGGGAAGAGAACAAAAAAGTTAGGGCCTTGGGGAACACAGAATTAAAGAAGAAGGGATGTATAGTAAGTTTGAGGGTAACTGTTGATTAGGATTATACGTTTACTGCCTGTGTGTTTTTCCATAGTTGTAGTTCTTAAACTTATGAAGTAGAAGACTTTTTATTTTACCCTTTTAAAGGAATTGGGGCCCACCTACCAAAATAAATATCTTCAACCTAATAGAGAAAAGCTGGAAGTTACAAAATGTCATGGGAGCCCCCATTGGAGGACAAGGGGAGGACTATAGTCTGATTGTGCTGTGACAAATATCCAGATGACTGTCCTCACATCTTTCCCTCCCGACCACCACTGCATATAGGCCTTTCAGTTTTGGTTTTGGTGCTAAGGAGCGAACCCCAAGCCTCAAGCATCCTAATAAGCACATGTTCTACCACTGAGCTCCATCCCCGGCCAGACCTTTTAAAAAAAATAAGTGAAATCAATAGATCACACATAGACAATTTCCGGATCTTCTCTTTGGCATGAACACCTGTAGATGCAAATGAGCTCTAGAAAGTATGACAGCTTTTATAGAGTGGGAAATTTCTATAGGAAACTTGGTGTGTGAATGTGATGAGGGGAAGGAATAAATATAATACAGAAAGAAAATAAAAGAGCATGTCTATAGGGGGGTGAGGAGGTGGGGGTGGGTAGGGATATGGGTAAAAATGAGAATTAACTTTTATCATATACTGGTACAAATTCCCCAATGTTATATGTGATTTTGAGATGTATATAAATTGTACCAATAAAGAATTCAATTAAAAAAGTGAAAGTAATTCCACATCAGCAGCATTAAATATTAAAAACTAAAAAAAATTTTTTAATTTATAAAAATCGTATATATTTAAGTCATACAATTTAATGTTTTGGAACCATGCATCTCTTCCTTATAACATCCTAACAAATTATATTTTCTAGTTGTCAGTTCTCAACATTGCCTTGAATAATCTAAAAATGAAGACCAATAAATTGAGACACAGTGGAGACTGACCTCTGGGAGACTGGCTGGGCAGAGAACGAAGAGTTTAATTTCCAGTTATCTCGGTCGCACCTTCCTTGCAAAACAGTCTTGGCCTGGATGGGATCTGACATAATGTGATTTATTTGGTGCAAGTAAATGGGAAATTTTCTTTTATTTTAATTTTCTAATTTCCTAAACATAAGGCTTTCATTTTGAGATTGTTTTTTTCTTTCTTTTCTTATTGTCCTGTTTCATTGGTCTCTTTTCTTTCTTTCTTTTTTCAGACACTTGCTATATAGCTCGGCCTGGCCTTCAACTCACTATGTAGCACATGCTGTCCTTGAATTCGCAGTGACCTTTCTAGTTCTGTCTCTAAATGCAGAGATTACAAATATGTGCCTCCACGCCCAACTTTTACCTTTATGTTTAAGGATACAGTTATTTAGGAGAATTCAATTAAGTTTTCTATTGCAGAGATGTTTTTAAGTAAATACTGACTGTTATTAAGTAAAGCCAAAAGGAGTGACATAACTGTGATTCAGAGGCCAGTGCTTCAGAGCGTCAGACACAGCTGCCTCTCCCCATGACCCGAGAAGCCATTTGCAATGCTGGGCATTGTGAAGTTGCTGTTCACATGGGAGAGATCCCCTAGGCTCTGTGTCCTGCACTTGCTTCTTCCTTTCTGCACATCTCTTCCTCGCTGTCCCTAGGAGACATGTTTCTTGAGGTTAAGTGGTGGGCATGGCCAGTTCCTCTCGTCCTCTCCAGAGACTTACTCTCAGGAGCGGGGAAGCGCCTTCTGCCTGTGCAAGGATGAGAGCCCTATGCTTGCCAGTGGGTTAGTATATGAAATTGCCATTCACACCTAGGTGGTTTCTCTTGAGTTCTCAGCAGAATCCGAGATACCCACGTGCCTCTGGATGGGAGTAAGGTTAGATAATTACAGTTCTTCCCTCTGTCCAATGGGGGAGATACATTCCAAGATCCAGAGGGTGTCTGAAACTGCATGTAATATCATACCCTATACAGCATATATTGTATCATTTCCTATACCTGCATCCCCATGGTGAAGCTTCTTATAAATTAGGCACAATAAGTTTAAAAGAATAACTAAGAAAGCAGAATACTTACAACAGTGCACTGTAGTGAAATTTATATGACTGGGTCCTTCCTCTTTCTCAAACTATCTCCATTCTCATTGTGCTGGTGGTGTTTTGGACCACAGTTGACTGTAGGTAACTCAAACCATGGAAAGCAAAACCACCACCAACGGGGAAGCACTGTCTTTCTCTGCAAGTCTCTTTCACCCATATTGGCTTCTGGTTCAAGTAGTGATTGCAAAACATATTTGCCAGGTATGAAAAATAATATTCAGATCCCTCTCCTATTCTTGCATCCATGTCTCATTTGGCTTAGCCCTCAAAATTCCAAGCACAACAAACAGCCCCATCAACCACTGCTGCTCTCAGGGCTCATTCTAGCTTCTCCACCTGCTTGCCTAACCTCTGTCCCCTGTTTCCAAATTTCTCTGCCATCTAAACTGGCTTCATCTGGTGTTGGAAATTCTAAGATGATTCTGCTCTTTTCCACTCTAGACTTTTTCCTCAGGAAAAGGTTGAGCATCAGCAGAGACCAAAACATGGTAGCCCATAGTAACAGCACAGAAGAGGTCAATGCTGCCCATCCCCAGTTTCCTTCTTCTGTTTATTCTCCTGTCAACTTAGAAGACATTTTCCAGGCTGGAAACCCACATCTTCTTGGTATAATTGATAGGGCACTGTCAAGCAGATGATAGAAGTGGTTTATTTTAAAAGAGGTTATAACTGGCCACAAAACTTCAAGTCAGCTATTTGCAGGGAACTCTCATGAAGGAAGCCCCTGTTTGTGGTGTCCACCCTCAAAAGCAAGGGACAGAGTTCTTTCTGTACTTCCACACCCAGCCCCATTTAAACCATTCATAAGACTCCTTTGTGGGATGCTACACTAGTGGAACTAATGTAGGATATTACAAACAGCTTCGAAGAATGTCTTTTCCATAGAAGGGCACAGTTCTGAGGGCAAAATGAGGTCTCTCCACATTTGTTTTGATGTGACATCTCCAGTGTGAAAAGTTTCCACTCGGTTATGATAAGTAAAGGCTGGGCTTTTTACTCTCATGGAAATCACAGCAGAAGAAGGCCATTCTACTGTCTGTCCACTTAGCCTCCTCCTGTGAATACAAGTGCATTAGAGAGAAACAAGTCTAAGTCTGACATCAAGGAAAAGCATGACTATCATTTTCCGCTTCATCATCACCTTGTAACACGAAGGACAATATGGCATTAAAAAATAAGGCGTAATCTCTCAGATAACGTTTTTTTCTTGATGCTATAGGAGATCAAACCTAGGGCTTGATGCATGATAGGCAAATGCTCTAAAAGTAGGCTATAGCTCTTCTAAGAATTTTTTTCTCTTTTGCACTGGGGATTGAGTCCAGGACTTCCACTCAGCTACATCCCAATCCTTTTTATTTTGAAATAGAACTCTTGCTAAGTTGCCCAGCCTGGGCTTGAACTTGGCGATCCTCCTCCTTCAGCTCCAGAGCACAGTCTTGGACCTGAGATTGCAGGTGTGGGGCACCATGCTTACCTAAGTATCACTTGCCATATGTGAGAATATTCTCTCTATGTGACGAGTCATTCTTTCTGAATTTACTGTCTGTTGCACAACATACATGTGAGCATGCCTTTACTCACCTGGTGTTAATACATGGAGTATGAAGTTAGATGGCCTGGGGTGAGGACCGTGCCTTATCAGTGGCTGGTTGTGTGGTGTTGGGCCAGTTATTTGTCCAAGTTTGTGCATATGTGCAATGTGGAGAGGAGTGATACCTACTCACCATAAGGCTGTTGAGAAGGTTGATAGCTAGTCTATGACAGTAGTGTGCAACACGTTGCAGCTTTTGTCATCAGAGCCCTGACATCCTGGCCCCAAGAGGATGGAAGACAGAGTTAAAGCAGAAGTGGGCACCTGGCTGACTTAAGAGGAGCGCAGTTCTCTTAGTCACTTTCCTCTTGTTCTGGACACAAAATACCTGACACCCAAAGTTAAAAGGGAGAAGGTATATTTGGCTTGCAGTTTGTAGATGTTTCAGTCCATAATCAACTGGCTCCAAAGAAGGGTGGCAGAGGGGCAATAGTCAATGACAGCAGAAGACAGCAAAAGCAACAAAAGACCTCACCAGCATCTTTCTGCCTTTATATCCCAACGAGACTACCAGGATCAGTGCAGTGCCAAACCAAGCACTCATATGTAGTGGATTGGTAATCATGGGTCCTTAATCTCAGCATCACGCATTCCAGGGTCATCCACCCCTAAAAGAGAAAGCCCCACATTATCCCATGAGGCTCTGGGATATAACAATAGTTTTTAATCACAAGCACATCATTTAGGAATAAAGAATGCAAACCTGGAAGAAAAAAAGAGCATCTCATGAAAGTAGAGATGGCTGCCTGGAAGACGAGTTCTGACACTTGCACTGTCACCTGCAAGGAGAGGGACAGAGCTGAAGAGACACAGTCTGGACTGAGAGCTGCTTCATGGTCAGCTGGGGACAGGCAGGGTTCCCTAGATCCTGAGCCGCAGGGATGGCTTTACCCACTATGTCTCATCTTTCCCTTATGATCGTTTATTAAATTCTGGTTAATGGCTGGGCATGGTAGCTCATGCCTGTAATCCCAGCACTCAGGAGGCAGAAGCAGGCAGATTGCTTACTTTGAGACTTGCCTGGACTACATAGTGAGCTCAGGGCCAGCCTGAACTACAAAACAAGACCCTGTCTCAAAAAAAAAAAAAAAATCCTGTCTCAAATTCTGGTTAATGACTCATCTTTCCCACAACTTCCACATAGAAACTCACATTCCCTCAGCTACCATCCTTTCCACCTGGTAAACTTCAGTTCATCCTTCACGGTGTCATCTTTTTAAAATGTTTCTTCTATCTGCCATGTTCTTTAACTTTACTTTTATCTTTATTGGTACATTGTACAGACATACCATGCTCACACTCAGTATTGGGAATTTGTACCGTATATGACACGCTTTAATTCTCATTTTTTCCCATCCCCCTACCCACCCCACAACCCCTACCCACTAAATACATAAGCTTTGTTTCCCTTCTTTTATCACCGTCACATTTTTTTCTTTACCCTTTCTTACCCCTCCATCATATTTCCCTTTGAATATTTTCTATTTCACAATATCCATCATACATTCCAGAACTCATTAACATCTTCAGTTTCTCATACCAGAGAACAGATACAATTACTGTTTTGTTAAGTCTTTTACAATAAATTGCTAATTTATAAAGTTATCTTTCCCATGAATCTGAGGGCTGAAGCAACACTCAGAAGTCTTACTGTGAAGTCTGATTCTGACTCAGGGCCACGCTTAGGATAAAGTGAGTGAATTGTGGGCTAGACCTTGAATAAATACTGTGAGTGAGTGAAGGTCCAGTGTTAGGTGGACAGGATTCCGGCAGCGTGTTTTCCTAATCTGGACTCCCCTTATTTCCTGCGGCGACATTCTAAACTCTTCACCTAGAATGTGGCTGTATTTGGAGACAAGGCTTTTACAGAGGTGATGGACTCGAAATGAAGCCACTGTCAGGGTGGCCCAAATCCCATCAGGCCGATGTCCTTAGTGGGAAGAGACACGATCAGGGCACAGGGACACCAGGGATTCATAGGCCCAGGTAAAAGACCACACAAGGACCCGATGTGAAGACCATCACCTGAAGGGCCACCCAAGGAGAAGGGCTCAGGAGGATCCAAATCTGACACCCCGATCTTGGGCTTCTATCCTGGAGAACTCTGAGAAACTACATTTCTGTTGTTTAAGTCTGTTGTACATGGTTGTGGCAGCCCTAGAAGACAAATGCACAGCTTAATGGCACCAAAGCCATTTCTGGGGAAAATGTCCACATACTTTTCAACTGGTGTGAAAGGAGGATGTAAAGGGATGCAATTATAGCATATCAACTCACTAGGAGTAATAACATTTTAACAAATAGTTAACTATATGCTGATCATTGTCTGCATGCCTTACATGCATTATCACATTTAGTTTTTACACTAATCCCAGGGGATTGTACTCCCACCCCATTTTATAAATGAGGAAATGAGATTTAGAAAGGTTGAGTCAGATCTCATGGATCACCAAGTTCTGCACACTGGTCCGGTCCTGTAGGTGGTCTGATGCCCAAGCTCAGGTGCATATGCCACCACTTTGCCAGGTCCCATCCATCCTAGCACAGGCCAGAACACCAGAGTAGAATCAGAATGGTCTTGGAGGCATGTTTTCTCAAAAGCATTAAACTTCAAAGGAACATGACTTCAGAAATTTATGGAAATATTATAGCTGAGATTCTGAAAGTTTGCTGATGGATAAAATTAAATATTTGGGAACTTGTGAAGACTTTTATAGGAAGACCAAATTGATTTTGCACTAGGCACTAACTCTGTAAAGCAAACAGTTGCAAATGTAGGATCTGTAAAAAAAAAAAAATGTGGAAGACTCTTCCTAAGACTTTCCCAATTAGTAATTTTTAGCTGACCTTCTATAGTGGCAAATGAACCAATGTTCATCAGCATCAACAGTCTTTTAAATGAAACGCAGAAAATGGGCTCAATTCGCAATGTTCTCTCTTAAATATCTTAGTTCTCTTTTTCCATCTCATAGAAATCAACTTAAACAAAAAAGATATGTATTTTTCTCACTAGCAGTGTCTTCAGCAAAGACACATTAAAAAGCTTTCTAAAATCGGTGTTTATTAATGAAAACAACTTGCTTAATTATACCACTGATTAGTATTTTTGGCTGATTAAAAAGTTGAGAAGGACTCTATTAACTGAAAATTCAGTGTAATCCAGAAGATAAACCACAACAAAATCTGGGAAGAATGGAATGCCTTGCCACAAAACATTTTTCTTTGACCTCTATTCATCACTCCAGTGTTTTCTGACTTTCTTGAAGACCAGGTTTATGTTAGTGCTCGATTCCATACGTTCTGTGGTTCCTAGGACTGGCTGAATTAGACTGAATTCTCACCTTCTTCGACTTGGCTGCTACTACTGATCATTTTCCTCAGAAATTGGTTCCACCTCTGCTATTGCAATAGTTGAGAAGAATCTAATTCTTTTCTGATTTTTTTTTTTTTACCAAGACTGCTCATAACATATTTTAATGTACATCTCTACCCTTTCACTAGCCACAAGTCTGACTGGCTTGAAGTCTACATGTACTATGACAACAAAGTGATTTTAAACTTTATAGACAAAAGACTGTCCTTTATCCTCAACTGTCCTGATTTCTGAGGAGGAAAATAGTAATTAATTGCAAGCAGAAGAGTGATGCCTATAATTATGTGGCCTGTGTAAGAAAAGTCTAGCTCAAGTGTAAGAATGTAGTTTCTTTTATAAAACAAGACTAGATTTAGGTTTGTAAAAAAGACAGTGGGAACTGGACCAGGGACAGAAACCAACCTAGATGACATTAAATTTTATTATGAAAGTTACAATAGCATGAAATAACTTTAAAAAAATCAGAAACAACCTATACTTACTCTCAGAACTCATTATTGGTCCTTAGTTGAACTTTAGAAAGACTTAAGCTGAAAGAAACAAAATGTTCAGAATACACACCAGCAAAATTCCCCTCAATTTAATGACTGGAAAAGAAGAGGTTCAGTAGAAGGTAAGATATAGCATCAAATCTTTAAAAGACAAGAAAATCTATTAAAAGGCCACATACTGTCACATAGAATGGGCCAAGAAATAATGCTGACTTCTTTCAACAGAATGGGGTAAATTTTTTACCTCCAGTGTCATTATAGTTAATATATATTCCTGAGGGTGGTGAGATAGAGGACTTGCTTTCTAATTTTCTTCCTAAAAGCCCTCAGTTGCTTGGGAAATTTATTCCTTAATTTGGTACAGTTCAACTCTTGGTTGTTCAGTGGATGGAGCAAAAATGATTTCATTATTTAACCATGTAATTCAGTATATAATACTAACTTGCAGACTCATTATTAACTCTCAGAAAGTACTTCCAGCAACATCCTTTAGGGCCAATATCATTCCTTTATTTAGTCCTAGAAAGATTAAGATGTAGTTGGTGTAGACCCATGAAATCCCATAAAATCAAAGTTCATTATAGTTACACTAATATTTCTAGAGCTCCTGCAATTCCCTATATGGAGGGCGACAAACTCCCCCACATTAAAATACTCATTTGGTAACTATGTGAGGAGAAGAAGCACAGATGGTATTTCTGAGAATGGCACCAAAGCATTTCAAATGCTGACTGGTGATGTAGCACATATTTATATGTGAGTGAAAAACCATCTTTTGGTTCTATTAGTATTACAGAAATAAACATGATTGGGTCTTGGTGAAAAGTTTAAAGTTCTCATCCACTCGTTCCCTCTGCATACCAGGTACAAGGAAACATTTGGCATTTATTAGTACATTGCTTTCTTTAAACACCTACATTGGGTCAGCATCAGACGCTGTGGAGTCTTAGCAAGGACTGTACAGCTTATTGGAGGAGAAGAAGACAAATGCATCCATATAAAGCAGCAGGGCCAGGGATGTGTAACACACACGATTCAGAGCATCTGTGCACAGATTCAGCTGGAAACAGAAGATACCTACCGGATGGGTAGTGGAATGGGTGTGGCAGCTGAGAGGGGGTGTGTGTGGCTTTGTCAAAACTGTTCTGGTTTGAACAGAATTGATGAGAATTTGAGGATTTCTGAGATTTGAGAATTTGAGAAATTAAGGATTCGTGTGCACACCTGAATGGAATTTTCATTTCATTTTTGATATATCTGGGGGAGGCTCTATAGAATTGGAAGGGCACAAAGCATATTTGAAGTGCGAGAAACATCTCTGTGTGGTTTTCAAGACGTGGCCCAGACCAGCAGCAGTGGCAGCCCCTCAACATTGTCAGAAATGCAGCTGGTCAGGGCCCACCTGGGGCTGCTGGGTAAGGGCTGGAGGACTCTGCGCTTAGGATGGCCCGACTGGTGGTTCTGGTCCCACTCAGGTCTGAGAGGCCCGGCCTGGAGGAGCTGGTTCCATCTGGAGCAGAGGCGGCCCCCTTTGAAATGGCACATTCCGGGCCAGCTAGCCTCCATAGGGGGCATCTGTGGAAGAAAAGCAGTGGGCAAGGAGGGAGCAGCTAGTGAGGGCATCTGAGCTCACTGCCAGAATTCAAAGGATCAGTGACTGTAGGCTGCAGCCGTCCTCACCAGACAGTGTTTGCCCAGCACGCTCGAGGCCCTGAGTTCAGTCCTCAGTGCATTGTGCTCTCTGAAATGATTCTGTCAGAACCACTACACCAACTTCATGTCTTCACACAATTCTAACTTTTGCATTTCCTGACTTTTTTTTTGAGATAAGGTCTTGCTTTTGTAATTCAGGCTGGCCCTAGTCCACTATGTGGCCCAGGCTAGCCTCGAACACATGGCAGCCCTCCTGCGTCTGCCTCCTGAGTGCTGGGATTACAGGCATGAGCCACCACGCCCACCATTTTGATATGTGGTGCTGGGGATTGAACTCGGGACCCTGCACTTGCAAGCGAGATGCCAGAACCACTGAACTAAATCCCTGGCGCTGCATTTCCTCTCATGAGCATGTTGAGTGGTATAATTTCACAAGGCCTTTACATGCAATTTCCTTTGGAACAGAAGTCAGGTTTTTGAGGAGCTAGGTTTTTATCCATGACTCCTGCAAGAATTGCCGGAATGGAAGTACTGGACTACAACCATTTCTATGTGAAAGAGTGGCTCATTGTTCTAAATTGCTTAGCATCTCAGTAGTGAGCTTCAGGCATGATCACTTTCTTATTGACTTTCTGGTTATGCAGCCGAATGTTTCCTGGATTCGCCTGGTTCTCAATGAAGGGATCCGAAGCTGCCTTCTGGGAAGGGAAATCACTTACAAAGCAAGGCCAGGCTCACTGCCCAGACCGCACTGGAAAAGACTGTAGCGATCTTCTCTTAGCCCAGAACAGTTTAGCTGGGCATCTGCATCCTTTGCAGGTTTGGGAATTCCTAAGATGCTTGGCTCCCGGTCTGGCTGGTAGAAGCAAGTTCTGTGGGAGAGAGGGCTCAGAACAGAAAAGGACGCAGACATTCGCTGATGTCATCTTGTCTTCTGTAGGTCAGGCCCAGGATGAGCAGCGGTCGCCATGAGTGGCTGAAGAGTGTGGATTTGGGAGTTGGACACATCTGGGTTTGAAGCCCAACTCTCATTCTCACCAGATGTGGGAACTTCTATGCGTCTGTTTCCGCAATTACAAGATGCAGCTAATATTATCATTTGCTTTGGTGTTACTGAAAGAATGAAACAAATACACTTAAGGTTTGTAAAACAATGCCTTGTATGCAACAAGCGCTTTGTAAATGTCAGTTCTTCTTCCTCTTGCTTATTGATTACCTGTTACATGCTTGTCACTGGTTGATGAGCTTTTGAGGACAGGATAGACCATCCCTTCTCATGGCACTTGACACAGATCTCTCCCTCTCCTTGTCTCTCCCTCTCTTTTCCTTACATCACCGGAGATTAAACCCAGCGCTTCACACATGCTAGACAAGTGCTCTGCCAATGAGCTACACTCCAGCATTATGTGTCTCTCATTTTGCAGGTGAAGAAACTGAGTGTTGGTGGGGTTCGCTGACCCAAACCTGCCCAAGAGGAAGTGGCACATCCAGGCTTCAACTGAGGTGGGTCAGAGCCCACAGCTGGCCACAGCTGGCCACAGCTCCTGCCCCTGCCTGACAGACGCACATCCCTACAGCCTGACATAGTTTTCTGTGGGTCCTGAGAACATGCTAGTGAGTTACTAGTTGGTTCATACTTTGCAGCATGACTGAAGAAGCTTTTAATCACTTAGCTCTAAACTTCTCCCCTGTAGGTTGTCCTGCAAGAACATCAATTCAAGAAGTGTAATTTGTTTGTTGTTTTCTGCCCACGTGAGTGCATGATAAGCAGTTTGAGTCCCACACTAGACTTCCTCTCAGGATGTACATGTAGATCAGATGTACCGTTCCGTGACATTTCTCACCGGTATCTACAGTGTCACTGACATGCTGACATTGTGAGCTCAGACCTGTGCTCATGTGGAAGGACAGCTGGTCCAGATCAGTGGCAAAATATTATGTCAAGGCCCACTGCAACCTCCGACCTCTGGTGGAGGAGTCTTCAGCCTTGCTTGCTGTCAGTGTCATTTCTAGGTACATCACTCAACCTCAAGTGGCTGAATTTTCTAACTCACTGCTCTGTATTCAGGCTCTGGGTTAGAATGTTTTGATTAAATGGATTTCCCTTGCTGGTATTCAGTGTGTCTGTTGAGACAAGGGAGTGTTGGGGACCCAAAATAGATGTCCTAAATGTGTTGTGAGTACCTGAAAGTCAAGGGCTATGAATATCTACATATTTTACTGCTATCTGCCCAATAAATCTTTTGTCTTTTTACAATATTTACTTTGAGGTATGCTGTATACTAAGAAAACAGAAACAGAATTCACAGTGTCAAGGATTTACACAAACCAAGAAACAGACTATTATTGACTATAGAGGAATCAAGTTGAAACATATGAAATTGAGAATGTAGTTTTTTTTTTTTTTTTTTTTTGCTTTTTGAGACAGGGTCTCACTTTGTAGTTCAGGCTGGCCCTGAGCTCACTATGGTGCCCAGGCAAGCCTGGAACTCAGCAATCCTCCTGTCTCTGCCTTCTGAGTGCGAGAATGTAGTATTTTTGACCTATAAGAACAGTCTCTCTTGGGGCCGGAGGGTTAGCTCAGTGGTTCCGGCGCCTGCCTCGCAAGTGCAAGGCCCTGAGTTTGATCCCGGTAACCACATACAATGCTGGGCGTGG
>PVIC010011115.1:27404-42198 GCA_004025085.1 Thryonomys swinderianus
AAAAAAAAAAAAAAAAAAAAAGAATAGTCTTTCTTAAGTAGCAGTGGAATTAAAATTAGATGGTAAAAGGGAAGATTCAAGAATATCAAAATAGAAGCTCCTTCCTGCCCTCTAGTTGTTATTAAGATGGCTAATAAAGTATTAGAGGAATTTGAGCAATATCTGTATCAGGGATAGCAAATATTTATAATTCAGAAGAGATAAGTTTGATAAATTAGAATATTAAGGTAAAAATATTAGCCAGAGCACTGATTTAAACCACTTGGAGACCTATTTATTCAATTGTCCATTAGGAGTTTTGCATTGGCTGCTTTCCAAGGCCCTTCAATATAAAGAATGGACATTTGAAGTAGGATTGGATAGTGACTCCTTATCAATTGAGATGCTCCAGACTAAATTAAAAAATATCTTTTAAGAATTTATGGTAGGGCTGGGGATTTAGCCCAAGTGGTACTGCACCAACCTTAGATGCACAAGGGCCCGAGTTTGATCTCTGGTACCCCCCCCCCAAAAAAAAGGATTTATGGAAAAGGAAGAACAATTCGAGACTGATACCATCACATATGCTTCTCATCCCTATGTTATGACTTATGTCTGGATATCCCTCCAAAGCCACAAGCACTTACTCGTGCGTGGGGCTTTCCAGAGCTAGAGTGTGATGCTGGGATTAAGGGTGTCCCACCCTGGGTGGCTTCGCCCAAAGGGCAGGTGGCCTGGAGGGAATAGAAGGCACAGAAAGAAGGCTTGCTGCTGCTACTGCTTGTTTGCTTCTTCACTGTCTTTGCCCTGCTTGCCCTCCCATCATGCCACCCCACCTGGGAGCTATCTGACTGTGGACTAAAACCTCTAGAAACTTCGAGCAGAAGTAAACCTTTCCCCCTTTAACTTTGCATGTTGTGTATTTTGTCCCACTCATGAGAAAAGTAACTATGCCATCGATTGAAACATACTAGTAAACGAGAGCGTTCCTAAATTGCTGCATCTCAGGGGATTCTAGTGGGCACACCCTGCAGTTCTCATGGCCATCATTGTACCACCCAGGAGCAAAAAAAAAAAAACAAAAAAAATCAATTTGTAGTTTGACAGAAAGCAAGAGGTGATTTCTGCTACCATCAGCCTTGAAAATATCTTCCTGCTTGCAGTGTGGTGAAAGGAGTAGAGCACACACGCCACCCTCCTCAGAGGGTGTGAAGAGGGCTGTGGACAGACAGGCAGCATTTCCCGGGAGTTACCGAGCAAGTCAGGTCAGGACACTGTGTTTCACACAAGGCGCTGGAGAAAAGCACACTCCTTAGCAATGCCGTCATGATGCCTAGTTTCAAGCAAATCCATCCTCTCCAGCTCAAGTCAGTTGCTAAAATGGTAATATGACTCCCATTAGAGAAAGTGGCAGGATGCAATTAGGTAGGGTTTTCAAAATGTGGTAATTTGCCAGCCGCTCTTCCAAGTATCTTAAATGCATTTCTTCCTTCCGAAAATGCTCTCAGTTCTGTACCTTCACTACAGGTACTTAAAACTGGGGCATTTGCCGGGCATGGTGGCTCACGCCTGTCATCCCAGCACTCGGGAGGCAGAGACAGGAGAATTGTTGAGTTCGAGGCTTGCCTGGGCTACAGAGTAAGCTCAGGGCCAGCCTGAACTACAAAGTGAGACCCTGTCTGAAACAAAACAAAACAAAACAACAAAACAAAACAAAACTGGGGCATTATGGGATGTAAAGCTCAGTGGTTCACCTAGAAATGTAGAGAAAACTTGTGTAACACAGGGAGTTACACAGGACCACAGGACGCAAGTTTTCTTTCTCTTGGGAAAGGTAGGAGGCACGGTACATTTCTGTTTTAGCTCCACTATGAATCATTTAATAGCACAATAATCTACATATCATTTAATTAAATATTACACACAGTGCTCATTTGTAGCTACTCTGTTGTCATCATAAGTGCTAACCGAATGAGTCTCTCTTGAGTGTGGACAGAGGTTCTTAACTGTGCTGTTGGCGAGTCTGACTTTACAGTATATGTGGGGATTGGGTATGGAGCCCATTTGGTTAAAATCCCCACTCTACCCTTCTGTATTGTAGAACCTAAGTACACGGCTGATGTCACTCATACGCAAAATCAGTCTGACCGTACCCGCTTCACAGAGCTACTGAGAGTTTGAAATGAAACCCTGTGTCTAGAGCAGTTAGTACAATGCCTAGCACATAGTAAATGCTCGTTAAACAGTGATTAAAATATCGATTTTGAATGTTACCTAACAGGAAACTTTTCTCACGAGGTTCACTTTGCCACGTTTAGGTGGGGTGTGAAACTATAAACTGCTTCTCAAGGCTCTGCAGCAGGCTCAACAAATGGAAAGATTTTAAAGTAATGAACTTCTCATTGTCTCACCAATTTTATGGGTCAGATCAACAGGATCTGCCCTACTAAAGGAATGCGGGGACAGAGCCAGCACCTCTAGCATGGCTTTCTGGTGGGGCTGTTCTTCCCATAAAACTCCTCCCCTAGACCTCCCTTCAGCCCCTTTGCCTTTGACATTTTTGAGCTTCCAGCCAGAGCTATGTGCGTTTTTATTCCCAGTGTTCTCATCTGTTGATTTTTTCATCTACTAAAAAGTAATGAGCTTAAGAAAAGTTCAATTAAAATGAAGCATAAATATTTTCTTTCTTACCGTGTCATTCAAACTCTCTCCCCATTCCCAAGGCTGCCTGGCACCCATCCAAAGGAAACTTTCCCCTCTGGTCTGCAGTGTTTAAAGTATAGAGGAAACAGATCTGCTTAGTCTGTCTCGACAGGATCCTTGCATGGGGCGGACAGAGAGGTTTCAAAGAAACAGAAAACAGACTGCAAAGCAGAAAAGTAAACAAAGGGAAAAAAGAGCAGAGAATAAAAGCTAAAGGAGGGAACAGAAAATGGTGCTACAGACTAAGTCTAGAATGGACAGCTTCTTGGAGATGGCATTTGACTCCGAGGTTTGGCACTGAAGGCCTACAAAGCTTGTATTTAAATAATGTTGGCTTCCAGAAGAGAAACCAATACCACATTATTCCTGTTAATTTCTGATCATTTGCAATATCATCTAACACAAATGGCACTTCACATTTATGGTATTGAGTGATAGGCCATCTTCGTCTGCAGTTATTAATATTGATCTCACCTTAATATGAACTGTGAAGTTAACAGGGATGGGAGTCTTTACTCCTTAAAAATACCACACAAAATGAGGACAATTACAATCCCATTTTTTTTTTTTTTGAGATAGGGTCTTGCTTTTGTAGTTCAGGCTGGCCCTGAGCTCACTAGGTAGCCCAGGCAAGCCTCGAACTCAGCAATCCTCCTGTCTCTGCCTCCCAAGTGCTGGGATTACAGGCCTGAGCCACCACGCCCGGCACTGTGGTATGTGGTATTGATTGCTGGTGGGTGTGAGTCACCATGCCCAGCATTGTATGTGGTTACCAGGATCAAACTCAGGACCTTGCGCTTGCGAGGCAGGCGCTGGAACCACTGAGCCAAATCTCCTGCCCTACAATCCCAATTTTAAAGATGGGAAACCTGAGCTTGAGAGGTTACTAGTACCAGATGATTGAATTTGAATTCAGATCCTAGCAATTACATACCAAAGTCTGTGTGTTCTCTCACAGTCTTCAGGATAATACACCCTACAGTTCTGAACACTTTTTCAAATTTTATCCTGTTGTAACTCTGCTCCCTTTCTTTCTCTCCTCCTCCTCTTTCTCACCTCTTTTCCGGCTGCTTTCCTTCTTTACATGGATCTTGCCCTACGAATCAGCTTCTATTTTGTAAGGACAGTTCATCGTGGTTCTGTTTTGCCTCATCCAACTCTATTTCCTATCACAGAACTAATGCATCCCCACCCGTTGTTTCTCTAATAGTCATTAAGCCAGTGAACTCTGTCATCGCAGGAAATTCAAATAGAGAGAACTGCTCCATCTAGAGTTCTTTTTTGCAAATAAGTTATTTGCTACTTGCACTTAGCACCCTTCCTCGCCTCCAGCCTTCTTCTGAAGGCTTCACCTTGTGTGAATATGTCATTTTCTGTTCCAGGCTCAGCCCAAAGCAGTGCCAGCGATGCTGGCCAGTCCAGTGAGTGGCTTTCTGCAGAGTCCTTGGGAGCCATGTCTTCCTTTCCATCTTCTCTCTTCTAAACAAATACATCTCTTCTTTGGCCCTTCTTCCCGAGGAAGAACTCTTCATCTTTCTTCTTCTTCCCCTTCCTCTTCTCCTTCTGCTCCCCGTTTTCTGAACTTGCTCTTTATTTCACCTGGTCACATAATCTCATCAATATTTGTCCTGTTCATTAAAGAAAACAAAAGCAAAATATGGAGGTGAAGACGGGTTGTGAGCAGTACTTAGCACCAACAATTATGTAAGTATGACCTGCAAACATTCACTAAAATTCTAAGATCCTTACTCTAGTATCCTTAATTTGCCACTTGCTACATACTTGTTCGTGCTACTTTCTAAATATATTCATTTAGTACCTAATATGGGGCAGACACTGTTGCTAGACACCTAGGATACGGTGCGGAGCACAGAGAAGAGTCCCCAGCTACAAAGTGCTTACATTGTACTAAGATCAGACAGAAGTCAGACAGTTACATGGGCTGCCCACAAATCATGGGATACACGATGTGAGGGTTCATAGTCATAAGCTGGTGGATGTACTCAGCCCGGCTGGGAATTACAGGGGCCTCTTTCAGGCTCCTCCAGGAACTGAATGAGCATGAGAAGAGGGGAAGAGGTGGTCTTGGCAGGACATCTGGGCAACAAGGGCACAGAGTGAGAAGGGAAGACGCTACACGCAGATGCAACATGTGGGGCAGAGATGCCGCAGAACTCCCTGGGCCAAGTCAACGAGCCAGAGCCAGAGAGCAAGGACAAGCTCGTCTGAGTTTCCAGAGGGTCCCGTGGCTACCGTGTGAAGTCGTGGTTTGGTGGGGCTCCCGGGGAGGTGGAGAGATGAGTGAGGTGCAGGAGTTTGGGTGAGCTGGCGCCAGCAGGGCCCGCGCTGGCTGTGGCACGGTGAGCTGGCTAGGATAGGTGAGAGGTGTGGACGGAGCAGGGAGTGCTGGGGGCCACAGTGACTTCATTAATCCTAATGAGATGGATGATACTTCCTTTCGTTTTCCTCCACTGTCCAAGCAGACAAGTGGGATCTTTCGAAGAGTTCAAATGGGTGATGTTGCCTGAAATATTTGCATTACATTGCTTAGGTGTGCAGATTACTCCAAATAAAAGGAAGCTGACCTTCAGCCCACGTCTCTGTTTTGTTCCAGCTGCAGACAGTTTTAGTTGCCCTCTGATTGGAGTAAACACAGTCTCTGTCACCTCAGCCCTTTGATGCTGGTTCCATTTCTCTATTTTCACTTGGACGTAATTCTTCCTGGCAGTAGAGAGTTCAGCACTGAGACCTGCAGCTGTGAAAATACTTGCTGCTCTCCAAACCATTCGGGCTCTCGGGAATAGAGTTACGGTGCCAACCACTCGCTGGTCCTGAAGTGACCCTGTTATTTTGGGAAGTAGTAAAGGAAATGGCATTTTAAAAGCCCCAAGGGGCACTGCAGTGGTAAAATGTTCACAATGCCTAAGGGCCAAGGGAGCAGACAGGTACTGGGCATGTAGAGACACGTGGAATGTCCGTGTCAGCAGAATGCATCTGACCTCAGGAAATATCCTAGGACCCAAGTCATCTCTTCAGTTAAATAATTAGACCACAGCTATGGTCAGTTGAGAAAAGTTACTCATCTTTCCCTCCTCTTGGATTCTCATTACAAACTAAGCACATCTTTGGGCCATATTAAGAGTGTCAGAAAAATGCTGCTAAATTTTGAACTACTCTGAGCAGAGTTCATATGGAATTCACCAAACTAAGCACATCTTTGGGCCATATTAAGAGTATCAGAAAAATGCTGCTAAATTTTGAATTACTCTGAGCAGAGTTCATATGGAATTCACCTTTGTATTATTAGCACATCCACAATGCTTGTCCTATAGTTGATCCTCAACAAACATCATTGGGAGGAAAGATGCAACAGCATGTTCACTGCGCATTTAGATGGTATGGTGAGTTAAGTGTGTTTTTGCACCACTTGGTAGAGAGGGACACATCCTCGTAATCCTCATTTATTTTGAACTTTATTTAACTACAAGAAGGTTGCAAAATAAATCAGAGGTCGTTTTGAGGATGGTTTTACATAGAGAGACAGACATAACAGCTGACTGGGCAAAGATAAAGACATTCTCCCCTGAAGAGGCTATTGCAATCTAAATTTCACAAGAGGTGATTGGTGTGGGAGGAAGAGAAACTAAGATAAAAGCTTAATTTCTATAGAGGCTTGCTATTTGAAAAATGAATTTCAAATACATTTTGTGAGCCTGGCATAGGCATGGGGGGATTGACCAGTGATCTGAGCTTTGTAATTACCCCAGGCTGGTCTCTCAGCATCCCTCTCTCCTCTGAGGTAGGCATGGTACCACTTGAGCTAAATCCCTGGCGAGAAGAACATTATCGCCCAATGTGGGGCTTGAACCCACAACCCTGAGATGAAGAGTCTCATGCTCTACTGACTGAGCCGGGCAACTGCTAGCCCACTGTCCTCTGAAACAGTGTGTTTCCTGGACTGCCATTCTGCACCTCCCACCATTGTTCCCTGGTCGGAGTTATGGTCCTTGTGCTCTGTCCCGTTGGACAAGTCTTTTCCCTGCCACCCTTTCCCTGCTGCAGTCTTGACTTCTCCCTGCTAATCACTCTTATTGGCAGGTCTCTATTTATAGTGCCAAGACCAAAAGCCTTGGCATCACCTGGGAACTAATTAGAAATGCAAATCCTCGAGCCCTAACCTGGACCAACTGAAAAAGATTTTTGCTTGGGAACCAGCAATCATAATTATTCTTTTTTTCTTTTGCCATTCTGGGTGTAAAACTCAGGCGTGCCAGGCGAGTGCTCCACCGCTGAGCCGTGCTCAGAGCTCTCAGCAGTTGTATCTTGACAAGCAAGTGATTTTGAGAATCACTGCTACATGGAAAGCCAATGTTTTGGTTTGGTTCTGGATGTCCCCCTACAGCCTCACTGGTCAGAGGTGGTCGAATCTGGAATGTGTGATACTGGGATTAAGGGCGTGTGATTACTAAACAACTCTATGTGATTGAATGATCTAGCACTGCCCTAATCTGAGTAGTCAGGATGGGATAAGAGACAGAAAGATGTGGTGAAGCTCTCTCTCTCTCTCCCTCTTTTTTTTTTTTTGAGTCAGGGTCTCACTATGTATTTCAGGCTGAGCTCACTATGTAGCCCAGGCAAGCCTCAAACTCAGCAATCTTCCTGTCTCTGCCTCCCAAGTGCTGGGATTACAGGCGTGAGCCACCACACCCAGCACTGTGGTATGTGGTATTGATTGCTGGTGGGCGTGAGTCTCCACGCCCAGCATTGTATGTGGTTACCAGGATCGAACTCAGGACCTTGCGTTTGCGAGGCAGGCGCCAGAACCACTGAGCTAAATCTCTGGCCCATGAAGCTATCTCTTGTTACCTGTGTTGCCCTGTGCACACCATGTTGTTTCTGCTCTCTGGGGCCAGTTTGCCATCCATCCTTGGAGCCAGCTGATTAAGGACTGAAATCTCTATGAACTGTAAGCCAGATATACCCTTCCCTTTTAACTTTGGGCATCAAGTATTTTTGTCTCAGTAACGAGAGAAAAGTAATACAGCTGAGTTCAACACCCCTTTAATGTCCATCTTTACTACCTTCCTTCCCAGTGGTAGTCTGAGCATACGTGCTTCTCATATCCTTCTATTCAGTGCCTTTAACAATTAAGCACTGGCTCCTGTTTCTTGGTCCCTGCAGTTGTATCCCACATTGCAATCTGAATGCATCAATTGTTTCTCCTTCTCCTCTGTTTCTGTAGAACCCATTTCATTCCCTAGGGCCTATTAAAAATTAATATTTATCTAAGTATTCATATGCATGGATTTGAAGTGCACAGGCATTGAAGGATTTATTAAGAAACATAGTAGGCCCTGCCCCACCTCTCATTTTACTCTTTCCTGTGCCCTCAGTTTCACTGCACAGTAGAAACCACTCTCACTGTTCTGTTGAAAATCTCTTTATAATTGCTTTTATTTATACAACTAATATGCAATATCCTATTGAAAAATATTTTTTAAACTTGTCTATTAACTTTTCTGTTTACTTGCCAATGTTTGCAGTGATAGATAAAATCAGGATAGATAAAGGTGAAGTTTGGTGGCCACCCATCACCCTTCTTTGCTCCTTCCAATATGTCCTCGGTTAAGTCTGGCACTAGCCCTGGCCCCACCTGTACAGGCTGCTGGGAACAATCCTGTTTGGGAGAAATAACTGGAAGGTCAAAACTGAACAGTCCCTCCTGCCTGTCTAAACTTTGGACTCAACTCACCTTCACTTCTGGTAACAACAAGGACTCAGGTCGTCCCACATGCTGTGATGCTTCAAGGTGGGACTTCCTGATCAGGCAGGAGCTGTGGCTATTAGACTCAGCAGGATTTTAAATCAGTTTTCTGTACTTAACTATAAAACTTCATGAATATACAAAATGGTTATTCAAATATTGCCATACTAGTTATCCGTGGAATACTTGTTAAAATTTCTCATTTTATCACACACTTTGCTTTTTTCCATTGCTGGTGTGGCCCTGCCCTCTGAGTCTTTGTTACATTTTGTTACTCTAGAGGCGCAGGATAAAAGTTGTGGCAGGCTGGAGCCTGTGATCTCTTGCTACCCAGAGTAGCATGGATTAGGCCCACGCTCAGCTTCTATACCGCCTCACTTCTATCTAGTTATTATCTTGTGTGTCCGGAACAGTCTCGCAGGAGACTAGAACCTAATGCAAAGGTCTAATTTCCAGGGCGCATGTGGGAACTCTGCTTCCTGTCAGCTTTGTAGTGCCTGTCTCTCAGCTCATGTGCACCTCCTCTGCCTTGTTTCCCAGCACTGTTTGTGTGAGTATGCACCTCCCAAACCAACAAGGTGGCAAGAGTAGACCTGGGTTTTACTTGGCATTTTCCCAGCGCCAAGCCCAGAGCCTGAAGCACAGGGCCTCTGAGTCAATGTGGTGAATTTAATAAAGTAAAATCTTTGCCTGACCCTGAAGTGTGAAGTGTTTACATCAACTCCAGGAATTCATCCTCCCCTTCCAGTGGCTCTGTGACCTTATTGTGGAGAATACTGAGCCTGGAATGGTGACTTGAGCCAGATCAGTCCCATTGGTGGCCTTGATAGGTGCCTAAGAGCTTTGCTTCTACTTTTCCATCAACCAAAGGATGACAGTAATGACACATACAGATAATGTTGCACTGAGAATCAAATGCAATGACACAGTGTGTAAATATAAAATGGCACGTTGACTCCTTTTTGAACAGAAAGGCAACCTATTTTGTGATTGCACATAGAACTATACTGCACGTGGAAAAAAAATCTTTTAAAATAAAATTTCATTTTTAGATTATCCAGGGGATTTTGCTCGCAAGATTAGCATAAGCTTCTTTTCAGGGCAAATTATTTTATGAAATTTGAAGCAAGAAAATCCCAAATGCAGTACCATTTTCTTATTCTTACTTGGTGAGAAGTTAGCATTATTCACTTATGCTAGCTTTCCACTTCTGAGGGAATTTCAGATTTCATCTTGATTTTATTTTATTTTATTTTCTCTTTTAAATTAACCAAAGAGACATATTTTAAGCTCTTGGCTGGCCCTACCCATTAGAAAAGTGTGAACCACTGTTCTTTTGAAACTAATTAAACCTTAAATGTACAACCAACTCTCAATTACCAAGGTTAATGGGACTACATGCATACATAATTATATCTTACATTTATACAATGCTTTCAACTTCTTCAAAGTACTTTTCACTGTATTGCATATATAAAACAGATGGAATTTTTTTTTAAATCCACAAATAAGGTAAGAAAGAAATCTTGGAGTCAATAATTTCAACTTTGTGCCTTCCTGAAGCTATTAGAGCTAGTAAAATAGCCTAACAGGACTTCCGTCAAGCTCCTCCATTACTCACCCCTCTCAACTAAAGGCAAGAAATGACTGAAAGGTCTGGAGCACGGAGAGGAAGCCAAGGCCCTGAGCTTCTCCTAAGTGAGATCATTAGCGGCAGGGCTATTACTTGGCCGTGTGAGTGACTGTGTGGAAAGGGCAGCGAGACAGAGTCACGAGGGATTACGTGTAAGTGACAGTGTTTACAAGGCTCTTCTCATTGCTACTCGCTCAGCAAGCGTGACTGAGCACCGACCGCTCTGCACTCAGGGGTCAGCTGTGCCAGTGAGCACCGCAGGTGAGGATGTTGTGTCCCCGAGATGACTTTCTTGCCTCTGAAGACAGAAAATAAGCAAAAGAACCCTGGTTGCATGAAACACTGTGAAGCCCACGTGACACAGGGCACAGTGAGGGCTGTGCAAAGGGGCTGCTGTTTGAGGCGGGGCTGGAGAAGGCCTCCCGGGGAGGTGAGCCACGAGCTGCCGTCTGCACGAAGAACAAAGGTCAGCTGGCTGCTGTGGTGGAGCAAGTAGACTGGTCGAGTGTGCTGGAGGTGCCAGTCTGGTTATTGAGTTCGTGTCTTCCCGTCATTCTTCAGCCCTTCCCAGGCCCCTGGCTTATTGCTTCTACGATAATCCTAATCACCTGGACCAGGGTGGCCTGAGGAACAATAGGTCAGTACATGTGAAGAGGTTTGTAAATGCTGATAACAGTCACGGCCATTGGCTTTTATACAAGTCAGCCCTGTGACAGCAGCTCATGCTCACACCTCGGGAAAGGCAGGAATGAATGCGGCAGGTCCCAAAGCACAGAAGCGTCATCCTTCTGAGTAGGAAAAAGAAATGGGCTAGCATTCGTGATGTTTGAAGTAGTTAGTGGTCAAATAACTGTCAAGGATGAGAGCTGGTATGTGAAGTGTGAAATAGGGGCAGAAAGATGATGGCTTGGGGTGGCACACAGTGGGTAGGGGGCAACTGATAGCTGCCACTGGGTGCTAGCTGGGACACTGGCCACTCATATGGGGGCAATGGTATCCTTGTCAAGACAGCGCCATTGCCACCCAAAACACTGGCAGACAGAAGGTGGGAAGGGAAAGAGCTGGATCAGCACCATCTCTGCCAGCAGCCCCCTCTGGCCCTCTTGGCCTGATAAGCCTTCCCCGGGGGAGGACTGAGAAGCCAGCACCAAGGGCCCTTCCTTGGAAGGGCACCAAGGAACCAGGGTGGGAGGGAGGAGAGCCAGGACTGAGTGCTACCGCACGTCTTCTTCTCTCGAATGAACTCTTCCAGTGCCTGGAGAAACTTCACACCTGAGCCGCCCTGTGTACTTAGTCGACCCTCTAGCTGCCCCTGCTCTTATTCCATAACACACTTCTCAAAATGGGACATTAACAAAAGCGTAAACTTTTTCTCAGTCTATCATATTTTTGATATTAATATTTACATGCCTGAACATTCACGTTCTTTCAAGCCTCCAACTCGACATTAACAATCACATTATGTGATCACGTGGGGCACCCCCACCCCCACCCCTCTGCTGTTAGTCCTCAGCTCTGCTATTACAAATGACCAGTAGAGTGGGGGCTGTTAGCAGAACATTTAAAATATTGCTCCATTTTCTCTGGAAAGCAGGAAGAGGAGAAAATGAAAAAGAAAACTCTCTTTTATGGCTGATACCTGACATTTGACTCTGTTCTTTACCAGCTGAGCAAGTCACCTTTGCATGGTAGAACTGGAAGGATGAAGATTTTCTTTGAAATGCTAAGAGCCCAAGGGCATACTTCACTTTTTCAGGCTTGGCTAACAATTAGAGGAGAGGATTTTAAAAGAATATGATAAAGCAGTTCCAGGAAATTAAGAAATTATGGTTTAAATTGGGGTGTGGGAGGAACAAGATCATTGAAAGAATGTAACTGATTTTAACTAGGTGAAATAATTTTAAGATTATTAAATACACTATAATACTCTACTTAAAATTCTTTGGGCTAGCACGCTAAGTAGAATATAGTAAGCTTTCTGTTGGTAATTCAGGCATGGAATTAATTTCAATCTTCTCATGCCTCAGAATGCTTATACCTGAACTCATTTGAACAAATACACAATTTGTTCAGGCGTCTTGTTTCCCCAAATGTTCAAAGGAAGAGTCTGAGGGAAAGCGTTCATGGGAGATACTATCTTGCTGGCCAAATCAGTCTAGGCTAGTTTGCTTCATAGCAGGCATATCTAAATGGCTTCCAGAGTTTATTTGCTGTTTTTAATTGTCAAGGTAGGAAAAAAAGCTACAAAGACAGAAGAAATGGACTGAGGGTGTAGCTCAGTGGTAAATCAATTGGCAGTGTGCCGGAGATCCTGGATTTCCTCCATAGTACCACAAAATAAATTTAAAAATATTAAATAAACAAATATTATCTCCTGACTCCCTTCTTGCTTCAGCCTCAGACTATGTGGCTCTGTTGCTCATTCTTTGGACTCAACGTCTAATTCTCATTCTCCTGCTTTTCATCTTTGACATTCCTTTGAAAATGGTTCATGTTTACCTTGTGGTTCTACTTTTTGTTTTGCAGATATATGGCTCAATTCAGCCAAGTTTTTGTCCTAGGATCCTTGTGTGGCTTTGACCTGCCTCCACAGCATCTGTGTGGGGCTTGACTCCTTTAATTTGGATTCCCCCATTTCTTGAGCTTTTTCTTCTTCTCTGGACTCCCTTTACGTTTCAATTTTTTTTTTTTTTTTTTTTGAGACAGGGTCTCGCTTTGTAGTTCAGGCTGGCCCTGAGCTCACTATGGTGCCCACGCAAGCCTCGAACTCAGCAATCCTCCTGTCTCTGCCTCCCGAGTGCTGGGATTACAGGTGTGATCCACCACGCCCAGCATTGTATGTGGTTACCGGGGATCGAACTCAGGACCTTGCGCTTGCGAGGCAGGCGCCGGAACCACTGAGCTAACCCTCCGGCCCTACGTTTCAATTTTTGTCTTAACCTTCTAACTAACTGACACTTTTCTAGCATTTGTTTATAAGATTTATGTGGAATGGGAGTGAGAATCAGTGATACTGTTTAGCTGAAGTAGGTTTAAGAGCTAAAAGGTACTATTGGATCAGTAATGTCTTCCTAGCACTCATCAAATGTTATTTGGCCAGACAAGTTGAAAAACTGCTCTGTCTTGCCCCAGTCATTTGATAGGAAAGTCAATAAGTATCAGCCAAATGAATAAATGAACATCAACTCTTAAATATATTCCAGTTTTATAGCATTGAATCAGGTACTTTAAATGAAACAAAATATAAGGCTTGATTCTTGGCTTGAGAAATGAATCTTTTCATACCTACACACTAAAGACTGTTTTGAAATCACACGAGATCCAGAATATGTTTATTGTCTCTTGTGGAAAACTAGAAGTCATCTCTTACAATGGAATAGTGTAGAACCAAAGGACTAGCTACAGCAGTATAACAAATACAAGTAACACACTCTGGAAGTTGTATGCCTGGCTGCCATCAATGGGTTTTCTATGTAGCATCTTCGTAGATACCAAAATGCATAAAGCAAAAACGAGACAGCATTTGTGGAGTCTTCACCCATAGCAAGGAATGGAATTCCTACATCATCTCCAAAGCCTCCATTCTATCAGCTACACTAGTCTTTGTATCCTGTACTCTAATAAAGTGCCAAAGGGTAGGTAATTTTATAAAGAAAAGAAGTTTATTTAGTTCATTATTCTAGAAGCTCTAAGGTACCAGATCAGGTCTGATGAAGACTGGATGGTGCTGCCATAGTGATGGCAGAACACAGGTGAAAGGAAGGAAGGATCCCTTCAAAGAGGAAGCCAGATATATGAAGGGCCAATCTTGTGACTTCCTATTGATTCCACCTGCAAATGGTCATGATGAGTCTCAGGATTCCCAGACTGAGGCCCACACTCCCACCACACAAGTGTTAGGGTCTCATTGTAACCATATCACAACTGAAGCAATCTACTTGCAAACTCAAAGAAGGTTAAAAAAACACATACCACTGCTTGCACTGTTAACAGTAGACTTGGAAACTAGTTATTTTTCTAAAAAACTAAGATGCTTTGGAGTCCACTGATTAAATCCTGGAGATCAAGACATTTTCTCCCCTTCCTACTTTCATGTTTACTTGCTACCAGCCTTCCTACTGCACATGTCTCCTTTCCAGTGCTGCCCTTAGCCTTGTACTAATGCTTTCTCAGAGTCAGTGTCACTTGGAAAGTTACTGAGCAGATTATGATGAAACAGAGAGTGACATTCCATGGTTATCACCGCAATTATTCAGAATTTGTACTTTGCTTCAAAAAAAAAATCTCTTCCCATGACCCCTAAAGTCTGCACCTTCAAATGGTACTTAAAATAATGACTGCTAGCAGCCAAGAAACATATGAAGAAATGCTCAACATCTCTGGTCATTTGAGAGATGCAAATGAAAACAACATTGAGATTCCACCTCACTCCACAAAGAATGGCTGTGATCACAAAGTCAACCAATGATAAATGCTGGCGTGGCTGTGGGGAGAAAGGAACCCTTCTACACTGTTTGTGGGATTGCAGACTTGTGCAACCATTGTGGAGATCTGTGTGGAGATTTCTCAGAAAACTAGGACTATGGGTCCCATTTGACCCTGCTATACCCCTGCTAGGAATATACCCAAAAGAACTTAAAAACTCACATTGGAAAGACAGATGTACACCCTTGTTCATAGCAGCTCAGTTCGTGATAGCTCAATCTTGGAAACAA
>PVIC010011116.1:0-42027 GCA_004025085.1 Thryonomys swinderianus
GGAGGAATTATTTTAATAGAGTGCCCCTATTCTTTCTTAGACCCTTGTAATGGCTTCAGGATCCAGCACTTCACCAAAAGGGCTCTTATGTAGTTACATTCTGTGGTCAGTTTTTGTCTCACATAACCTAACTGCAATATTGGACACAGATTACTCATCCTCTCTAAGATGCTCTTCTACTGACTTTCGTGACATAACATTCTCCTAGAGTACCTTCTAATCATTTGTCACTTCTCAGACTCCGTTACTGGTTTTCTTCACCTTCATGTTCCTTACCTGTTAACTTTGACATGTTTCTGACTCAATTCGCAGACCTACTTCCTAGGCTTTATCACAGTTTTTTATCTTCAACTTGGGCATCACATTTGAACACCAGAAGTAAATGTCTCGGGACTTAATTTCCACATTGTGCTGTCACAGTGACCCTTTAGACTGAGGATATTAAACCATGAATGTGTTTAATATATGGTCTTTGTCACTCTTGAAATTGCTCTCTCCCCCCATAAATGGCACCCCGGTTTCCCTAAAGTAGACTACAGACTTGACTGATCTTTTTCAATTAATCCAACAAAGCCTTAAGTTATAACTGGTTTCTGCTTTCCTCTTATGCTGTACAGGGAAATTATCTGAATATCTTGTCTGACGAAATATACACAGAGTCAGAGAAAGTCGTCACCTTTGTTCCAAGTATGATTATCTCTTCTTCAGAGGGAACTCTTCTGAACTATCATCACCAGTTCTGCTGTTGCCCGTTGCTGTCAGCTCTCAGTTAGGTAACAAGGGTGCTCCTAACAAGCAGGAATAAAGTCATGTGGTCCTTACTCACATTTCTCTAGTATCTTCCCCTGTCCTTGTGAGTAAAAGCCAAAAACAAATTTATAACTGCCCAATTAAGCAAACTATGATCTCAGCCCACCTCCTCCCTTCTATTATTTCTTCATTTCTGTCCATATTTGCGCTCATTTTATCTCTGTTCTCATTGTGCTCCAGGAACACTGAGTTCTAGGTGACTTTTTAGTGCACAGATCTTTCTGTCTTTAACAGGGTGAGTAACTGCTGCTGTCTACCTGGATCGCCCTTCCCCTCACGTTGGCAGGATGCACCACATCATATTTTTCCAGACTTGTTCAAATAGCAGCTTAGCGGTGAGGCTGACTCTGACACAAGCCTTGAAATTAGATATGAATCCCTGTGTACTTGTGCTTTCTGCTTTGTTTTATCCGAAGCATTTATTACCATTGAGTGTACTGATACAACTCTGATGATTGTTGGTTTCTCTCCACTAGGTTGTAATGCTTAATTTTCTTTTATCTTTTGCTTACTGTGGTAATAATTCCTGTACTGGGTGAAAATTAGATACACAGTAATTATTTGAAGAAAGAATGAATAGATAAAACATCTGTCTGTGCTGAATACTTCTGGATAATATACAGGATACATATATGAATAATGCAGTTTTGTACTCAAAAATTCTAAATTCAACTGGAGGTTATTATAGCATTAGATTCCATAGTGAGTAGGACATAAAAAGAGCTGTGCAAAGAAATCAATTGACATGTAAATGATGGGAAAATAGATTTTTATAGAAACAACCTACAAGAGTCTATGGTTTAAAAAATTTAAATAACTTTTTCGTATTTAAAAACAATTGCAGACTATTAAAATATAAAAATGAAAATGAAAATAATTCACAAACTCCTACTCAGAAAAACAGCTGAAGTTGTGATGCATTGTACCTTCAACATACATTTCTATAATCCTTTATTTCTATAGATTATAATGTACACCGGTTTCAAATATTATTTTAAACTTAACATTATAGTACGATGTCTAGTGTCTTTTAAGATCATTATTTAACATTTAACTGATACAAAGTTTTGAAAAATTTGTTTCACCAAATATTCGGAGTGTCACAAAAAAGAGAAAAAAATTTAAAATTCAAAATTCTACCATCAAGCTAATAACTTGTAAAGTTTTGATAATGCTAATTGTAGCTTTTTGTGTGTCTATCATTTGAGGAACCTTAATTCAAATAATTGAAAATCCAAAGTGCTTCAAAATAAAAAATCTTTTGGAGTATTTATATTTCATATACAAAATCATAAATATAATGAAAAAAGCCTCCAGAATATGCTTATTTTATTTTTACCTTGTATTACTATATGTTTTCAACTCATGAAGTTTTATAAGCATCTTGAAGAGTGGAAACATGTACATAATACATCTCGTTTCTGTTTTTAATCTTCTTCCCTTTCCACGCACCTTCCTTCCTCCTCCTCTAAATCCCTTTTGCCCTTTTTGCTTCTTCCTCATATTATTCATCTTAGCTCATGTTCACAAGACGTACTGTTTGCATTCCCTAGAGTTTTTAGGTTCCCAGGCTAATGAGATGCCATACCTTGTTCTCCTTCCCCTTCGCCTCCGCCTCCCCCCTTTGGCCCTCCACGGTATGGTTGTAACGTTCATGCAAAACATAAATGAACTTTTAACCTTAGGTCTCATCCCTAAGACATACCACTTGGCAAATGCAAATATTTCAAAACCTTCCTAAAAAACAAAGAATACAATTCAAAGTCTGAAACACTATTCACAGACATTTCTGATGAGATACTCAACCTATAAATGTGTCACTTAAATATTTGAAGGAAATAATTATGTTCTGTAATTCTCAAATTGATCCAGCACTTAAGCCCGTAGGTCTCAAAACATGTGCTTAATAAATTTTTAAAAATAAATCATAATGTGTTCCTAAATTGTACCAATAAATTCAGTGTATTGGAAATTTTTTTTAAAAAATGGAACCTGGAAGAAATGATTTATTTTCACATTGTATTTAAATTATTTTCAATTTTTTCAGTCACATATAATGACTTACATATTTGTATACATTTGTCTTTATTATCTGCTAAATTCTAAAAATGTGTGAACGTTTATAAGCATTCTTTAGGTCCTTGAATGGCATATTGATAGATAACTTTGAAACAATTTGTATTATTATGAGATGTTTCACAGTGTTTTTCTACGTATGTAAGACATTAACCATTATAAATGGAAGGAGGAGCATCCCATGCTTTAGTATTAACATGAACAAAGACAATGAAATGCAGAAATACTCAGCTAAAGGAAAACTATCTCCCAAAAGAAAAGTTTTATCTACTGACTGATCTAATTCATACACAAAAATTGATATTTTGTTATCATAATTCCCCATGAGTGGATTGGTTTCTTACTGCAATTAGAGGATTTTCAGTGTAAAATAACAAATACAAAATCAGATCACAGTCTATGTAGAAAGGATCTTATATTAACTTTTATCTCCAACCTATCTATTATGTATCTGGGTCACAGTGGGTGCACAGAAGCATTTATCAAATCTATGAGTTGAATCTATATAAAGATAGGAAGCATAGTGAGTGCTACTATCTTTTGGCTTTGAATTTGAATTCCTATAGCATTAAGAGCTTGCTTAATTAACTTAGTAATTAATGACAAACAATATCTTTTGTCATTTTAAAATTCTTGTTTTGAATTATTATACTATCATTAGCTTTCAAGTAATTATATTTTATCTCCATACTTTAATTCTAAATACTTTGAAATCAAGAATTACATATGATTTTATTCAGCATAACTGACTTTTATTAATAAATTGACTAAGTCATAGGTATTTCCCTAATATATACAGAAGGAACATACAAATAAAAGATAAGAGATTACATAGAAAGTTCGCATATCATCATGTTTGAATTTCCCTACTTTAAGTCCTTAGAAATAGAAAGATCACAAAATCCAGGTGTCTTTCTGGCCATTGCCCCAAGTAGCTCTTTTACTTTGACTTGATATTTTATCATTACTTTCATATATGCAAAATAGTAGTAGTAATGCCTCCCTTAAATCTAATGTAAATATTACACAAAATATTATGTTTCATTTATCATATGGTGATGTCTGAAAATTACTAGGAATTTCTTAGATAAGAAATCTCTTGAAAGAAGAAACAAAGCTTATGTACATAGGGATGGGGAGTTCTAGGGAGGGCAGGAGAATGGGAAAAATGAAAATAAAGACTGTTATGTACAGGTACAAATCCGCAATGTTAAATGTAATCATAATTTATATATAAAATATACCAATAAAATCAATTTTGAAAAAAGAAAGAAACACCATTTTGTCAACCTCCATTTGCATCCTTAGGATCCTGGGAATGTTTTAGACTTGGAAAAAACTCATTCTGGTTTGTGGATCCTGAAAGCACAAGAACAATTACTTCAGGGTCACTTAGAGTGGGGCCATAATATCTAACTGCCTATTAATTTCTTAAAGCTTTTCTATAAGCTTGTTTTATTTTTTGGTGACCTCTAGTGTTTATATGTGACTTACATAATATTGACAGGCCAGAAATAAAATACCAAAAAGGGCCATATATATGACTTTTAGCCTAAATTATATCTGTATGGATTCTACACCCCTTCATTCCATAAACTTGAATATGCCAATTATTCATAAGCCTTAAAAGATTTAGTTTGAGTGGTGATATAAACTTGAATGAAATGACATAAGTAGAAATGTCAAGATTTGCATTCAAAAGAGAATTAATATTCAAGTTTTCTAAAAAAGAAATATCAAGACAGATTTTTGGCATATGGGAAGTGGTTGCATAAAGTGAATGAAAAGGTGACCTAGGCCTTTTCAATTGTTTTGAATCAAACTTTAGGTAAATATCTCTGGAAATAGATATTGATTCATACGTACTGGTTAAGGCAAAGTCGTTCATCAAAGAGACACATAGAAAATGAATTTTTATTGTTATATAAACAGAGAATTAGAAGATAGAGGGCTTATTTCCACATTTTTTTTTGTATTTTCCTGTGCATGTGGGATGTAGGAAATAGAAAAATGTTCTTATTTTTCCTTTCATATAAAAGAATAAACCATGTACTTGGAAAGATTTATTTTTGCATTATTAAGGGCTTTTGCACATGAGCACACAAATGCACATATGTTTCTATATGACTTAATTAGATTCATACTATGTTTAGACTTAAATAATGACTGGAATATGTTTTTGGCTGTGTCTGTAGGTCAGACAATATTCTATCATTATCTTTTATACTAGAAATTTATTTTTTCTTTTAACAATCTATTTTAGTTTGCTGGAGGTCCAAACTCTTGCTTCAAATGTTTTTCCAATAAACCAGTAACCTTGCGAAAATTTTCTCCAAGTTTTCATTTTTCTGGGAGCTGAGATTTCCTGTGTACTTCCTGTTCTCTTGGTGCCAAGTCAAGTCTGTTGAAGATTTCAAAAAAAATCCAACTGCGGGGAGAGAAGGGAATATCAAATTAAGCTGCAGACTGCTGGTTGAGAAGTTTGTGCCAAAGATTGCTGAATGTTCTAAGAATTAGCAGTAATTTACAATAAAGACACTAACTAGACAAGATGCATTGTATTTAGCCATTCATTCTAGAGCGGTGTCACACGCTTCTCCAAGACTTCCTCATTAAATACGCAGCAGGATATGCACAGCCCCAGCGGGGGATCACTTACCAAGAAGATTTCACACTAGGAAAAATGTTTAAATTCACAGCACTTGCAAGTCATTGATGTTGTACTAAAATCTCCATTTTTCCAATTATATCACAATTTCTATTTCTTACCTCCTCATTTAACTTCCTTAGAGTATTGAGATCTTTTTCATTTTAGGGGCTAGAAATGGGCACCTACCTTATACCTTTCTGACTTTGGGTGTCCTCCTCCACCCTGTGATACTTTGGATCATCCTACCAAGTTGTTTAAGTAGAATTTCTGTTTCTTGCAGACTGAAGGGTATCGATGAATACAATATATACCTTCTAATTTGGTGGGGAAGGTAAAAAGACTTTTAAACATTTACCAGCATTTTATATTTTCATTAAAACTTCACTTGATATTTTAAACATGTTTAATAAATAATTAAAAACTGCATGTTATTTTTAGTGTTCATATACTGTGATATGCATCATTAATATCAAAACCTTTTTTTTTTTTTTGAGACAGGGTCTTGCTTTGTAGTTCAGGCTGGCGCTGAGCTCATATGTAGCCCAGGCAAGCCTCGAACTCAGCAGTCCTCCTGCCTCTGCCTCCCGAGTGCTGGGATTACAGGCGTGAGCCACCACACTCCTCGCCAGTGGTGTGTGATACACAGGACCGAACTCAGGAGCTTGTGCTTGCGAGGCAGATGCCGGAACCACTGAGCTAAATCCCTAGGCTTTTATTAGTATTTTGATTTAGCCTTTTTAGCCTTGTTAGGATTTCAAATAAATTTCAGAAATTCTGAATCTGTTTACCCAGAAGTCTTTTTTATGTAGATTTGGATTTTGCTTTGAGATCAAGTATAAAAGTATAGTCAGCCTTCCCTATCAGTGAGGTTCTTGTTTGTGGATTTGGCCCGTTATGGATAGAAAGTATTGGGGACACCTGTGTCAGTACTGAACATACACCAATGTTTCTTGGCATTATTTTCTAAAACATGCAATATAACAATGACTTATATAGAGTGGTGGTTAATTAATTGTAAACAAGCGTGGGGACGCCCAGATGAACTGAGTCAGTGTGGTTCTTGTTGTGGAAGACCCCTAAGGAAGATTATTGTGAGAAAGGTGTGAAAGGGGAACGAGAAGGCAAGATTCCACACTGCGGATTTTCCTTGGAAGAGCTTCTTTGGGGGCTGAGTTCTGGTCTCACCTCGCCAAGCCGAGGGCTGCCTGCCAAGCTCTTCTGAGGAGCTGGGTCTTCAGGGTGGGTCTTGTCTCCTGGTGCGCGGCGCAGCTCCGGAGCTCCGGAGCTCCGGCTTCTTGGTTGCTGGGCACAGACTCCAGCCTCGAGCTCTGACTCAGGTTTTCCAGCGCAGACCCTCCCTTCTTCCCCTGCTACTTCCTGGGCTGCTGATACCGACTCCTGTGGGGACACTGCTCCGGGCGCCGGCCTTCCGCTGGATTCTTCAGCTCTCTCGAACTCTTCTTCATCAGACTCCATGCGAGGATGCTATAAGCTAATCTTGTAAATTTCTGCATCCTGCATTAAATACATTTCTCTTGCAAATACTGATATAGTGTTTATTAGGAATGATAAGTAGTTGAGAGATGACAGTTTTCCTCCTCAATTGGTACTGATTAGTAGATATGTTTAATTGTAGTTAGTGCAATTGTAGTTAGTGTAGTAAGTAGTTAGTTAATTGATTTTAGTGCAACTTGTATTTTTCTCTGTAAAAACCTTTGTCCACATGGTCTGTTTGTCCAGCTTCCTGTACCTGTGCATATTTGTATGGATGCCACACATTCACAGCACAGTTCTAACAAAGATGATTTGTATTTTTTTTTTTTTTGAGACAGGGTCTCTCTTTGTAGTTCAGGCTGGCCCTGAGCTCACTATGTAGCCCAGGCAAGCCTCGAACTCAGCAATCCTCCTGCCTCTGCCTCCCGAGTGCTGGGATGACAGGCGTGAGCCACCACGCCTGGCACTGTGGTATGTGGTATTGATTGCTGGTGGGCGTGAGTCACCACACCCAGCATTGTATGTGGTTACTGGGATCGAACTCAGGGCCTTGCGCTTGAGAGGCAGGCGCTGGAACCACTGAGCTAAATCTCTGGCCCAATGATTTGTATTTTTATAGTAGTTACTTAAAAGGTGACTTTAATAACTTTGAGGAGGCTGTATTCATTTCCTTCTATGAACAATAACACCACTAACATAATTTGTTTTTTTTATTTTGCTCTTTCCCTCATCATATAGTTTTAGTTGGTGCTCTATTTTTCTTAACTTTTACTTACCTTGCTATATTTGAGCATAGCTAAATGTTTACTGCCCTATTTTTATTTCTAAATAATATAATGGACTACATGAGGCTTTAGGGCACATCTAGATATGAACCACAACATTATCCTTTATTTTTTAATAGAATACTCATCGCTGATGCATTGATTATTTCTATAACCTCTACTTGTAGAAGTTCAAATTGGTTAAAGAAGGAAGGCTATAACACAGAATATTAGGATTGTATTCCTTTTACATATCCAGGTCCTTATTAGGAAATAGTTGAGAAGAGTATTGGATTATCACACTTTATATAGACAACTTCTTCTTGGGGAGAGAAACTATATATGTGATTTTTATATGACCAGCAGGTGATTTAAGATGCAAGTGGTCTTGAGAGAAACAGTGTCACTATCACTTAAATTTACAATTCATCATGTAAAAAATATCTGGGGAATAGTATTTCTGTGGTTTGCATGGTCTGTGTACAGAACCAAAGCCCATCACATTACAGCCTGAGCGATCTGAGCTCAGAAAAATTCAGTGGCCCAAAATTGCAGCTGCTGAGAAGGAATCTGCATTTTCATACTACAATGGACTCCTGAAATTCGTGGGTTATGTTCCTAGAGCAGCCACCAATTGAAAAACAGCAAATTTCAGATAGGGTCAGAAATGGGCCTGTTTTTTAACAGTTTAAACCTTAAATATGCTGCATCTTCTAGTTATGTAATTTAATTTAATTTTTAAAAAGCTGCATTAATAAAACCTTAGAAGGTAGAGGACATTTTGGTGGGATTGGAAGGATCTCCAAAGAAGAAGAACAAAACCGAGAACACTCCGGATAGCAACATGCAGTGCAGCAACCTGTTCTGATGCTGGAATGCTGGAGAATCTGAGGGGGCGGGTCCCAGGAGAACTGAACAGGGCTACATGGAAAACTTCTGCCAGAAAAACAACTGCAGAGGATATTTGCAGTTTCTGAAAAATGTCAGGGGTTCCAACAAACAGTTATGAGTTCGGTTCTGAGGAAAAATCTGTGAATGACTGAGCCCGCAAACTCTGAACCATGAACTCTGTACGTCAGGATAGTTGGAATTAAATTTTAATGGGTCATCTTATAATTTCTAGTGTAGTAATATCTGACATCTACATTGCAATTATATTCTACAAGGTACTTTCTCAGAAAGTACTCTGAGACATAGATATTGTTATTTATGTTTATAGATCAATAGGTAGTCTGATAAATATTACATCTCCATGTTTTATTCTAAACAAATGTAAGAGCTCTGGGATGAGCTTCAGACCTCTTATTTACTGGATAATGTGGATGATTAAAAGTACCAAATAATAGCGCAAGAAAATATGGAGGAAAGTAATGTAAAGGAAATAAGGGAAGAGCAATGTTTCAAGGTCGAGTCATCTTTCTTTAGAGCTGTGTGTATCTATTTTTAAAAGTTCACCATGAAATTATAGAATTTAACACTGGAAGTAACTTTCAGGTTTTTAAGGCAAGGCTCTTTCCTAAGGAAAATAATTATCATAACAAATTAACCAATTGAGTAAAACTAAAGCTCAAAGAAAGTAAATGAACTAACCACTAGTAAGTAAATAAAACTATACTGGAGCTACAGGCAATTCATGTACAATTTAGTACATAAAATATTGTCAGATACAAGTGTAACTGACTAAGAAACATAGATATATATTTTGACAAAGACGTGACTAAAGAGGTGGAAAATGTGCTAACTGCGTATAATTTAAATAACTGTAGAAGACTTGAAACTAAAATCATAGATGATATTTAGGATAAAGCGGGATAAAATCAAAACAAAACTAAACAACAAAATTTCTTCCATGGATTTTTTTTTTTTTGAGACAGGGTTTCCCTTTATAGTTCAGGCTGGCCCTGACCTCATTATGTAGTCTAGGCAAGCCTGGAATTCAGCAATCCTCCTGCCTCTGCCTCCTGAGTGTTGGGATTACTGGTTTGAGCCACCACGCCCAGCATTGTGGGTGTGGCACTGATTGCCAGTGGGCGTGAGTCACCACACCCAAGATCATATCATTGTGTGTGGTTACTGGATCAGGATCAAACTAGGGACCTTGCGCTTGAGAGGCAGGTGGTGGAACCACTGAGCTAAATCTCTGGCCCAATCCCTGAACATTCTTAAACTAACAGAAATGAATCAGAAACACCAATAAATGAGTTCCCACAGTAGTTTAAAAAGTCGATAAAATAAATATTAGAAATAAAGCAGCTATTTTCAAAGTCATAGGGAATGTGTCTAAATTTTAAGAAATATCTGCATCAAAACTTTCTTTTATTGCTTCTTTCTTGATTTTCAATTCTTCAAAAAGGAGACAAGAGCAGTACTCCTACTCCCACTACTGTCACAAATTCTCAGTAGCTAGTTTAGGTGAATCACAGCACCATTTCACGCACCTACTAGAGATTTACTGAATGTCAATTTTTGTTATTCATTTCATATTCTTTATAAAAGTGCGGAATACACTGGCACTTGTGAGAGGAGAGGCCCTGGAGAGCGTTGTGGTAATTGGCAAGTAATTAACGTGCATGAGAAACTGCACCTTGGTGTTCGAGTCTTCATCAAAAACCTCATGTTATGCAGATGTCCTACTTCCATGGAGGGTCCCACTTTGGCTTTTTATCACATTTTATGTCTTTCTATGTATTCACAAAGGTTCTTTTTTTCTGATGTCCCATTTCCAAAAATCTCTCAGTTATTGCCATTACATATGTATAATAAAAGATAAGCTTGGTTTGGACCAATGTTTTGATATCAAATAGATATAATCTTGTAATCTTTTAGAAGTAAAAACCAAGTGTTGTTCTTTGCAATCTTATACCTTAGCAAAAGCATCCATTGTACACTTGGGATAGAAATAGGAATTAGAAGGCAATCTATAGCTTCATGCAAGAAAAAAAATGGGCTCCTGCTCTATCCTTATGAATTTTGTATTTTATATATCAATATTTATGTCATATTACTACCCTTGCTTAAAGTAGTGAATGTGTGTTAGAGTTCTAGCTTATACAAAGCATGATATAAAAGCTGCTTGTACACAGGTGAAAACATTAAGGTCCCTTAAAACAAAATATAAATGATACCATAAACTCTGTCAATCTTGAGAATCATTTTCCATTGTCAATAATGATCATAGTAGTTATTCAAAATTTTTGAGGCCACAATTACCTTTCATTCTTGTAGATCCCAGTCTTCATCTGAAGAGCTTCTATTATGTGAACACTTCAAATAAATAGTTAAATAATATACTACATCCTCCTAGAAAGGATGTTTGACTATGGGACATTCCAAACAATATCATAGTGCTGACATGGCATTTCAAGTCTACTCTGCCCAATTCCTCCTCATGTATCCATGCATACAACCTGCATATATAAAGGCAATTGAATTATCTAGAGGCTTATCATAATTTAAGTGTACAAAATAGCATGATTAGTATAAAATTTGCTATTTTTAAGGAATAAATGGATCATCAGTTTCAGCTAGAGATAGTCATCTTAAATTTCAAAACAGATTTTAGTTAAACTCAGAATTTGAAAAGAAATACATGAATAAAGTGTCCCAACCATGACTGGTATTTATATGGCCTCAGAACTGTTTTTAATGACAAGTCTGTTATAAATATATGATGTTATGAAGCTGAGTAGCAAAGGTTTGTGGGGAGAAGCAGCATTTCCAGAAAGCTATCTTAAATGACATTGTCCTCAGTGCAGATGCCACAGGCAGTTATGAAACCCTTCAAGCAGTGTGTGCATTCCCTAATCATTGGGCAGCCCTACAATCATTTCCATTTAATTTACTTCAATTCCAGATCAAGGAGATTTTGTGTGCTCATGCTATAAAATGTACCAGAATAATTTAAACTTGACACCTAAAAAAGGCAAGTTATAAAAATGAAAGAAATATAGTGCCTTGCCTGTACAAGGGCTTAAAAGTAAAAATGTAAGAATCAACATAGGATGATGATTTTTTTCAAGTTTTAAAATATGTACGGTTGTTATACAAATGATTGTGATCATATTTGCATGAACTTTCACTTCTATATGTTTATTCATAACCCCACCACGAGCTTTTCTTTCCTCATTTGAAAAGCATTTTCTTTGCTGTTATCCATCCAATTATTTGTATCACTTTATCTTTGTATGCATGTGCACACACACACAAATCAGAAGCCACATATTCAGATCTCCATGCCTGACACTTATCCTTCTTTTTGAAACTCACAGTAAGATGATACTGAAGAAATTTACAAAATATATTGAGGATATATTGAAAGAAAAAAAGGCCCATAACAACAATATTTTAAAAATTAATAGAAAGATAGCTGTATATTTTCAAAATGTAGTACAAGTTTCAAGATTTTAAAAATTCAACCCACAAAGATAAATGACTAATTATAGTATAATACATAGATAACTTATATGTATTAGGGCTACACGTGCAGTGAACTCAGCCTTTCTCTATCTTGAACTAATTATCAAAATGAAGCTTTGGAGAACTTGGAGTGTGTGATTTCCATCAATAGACATGGATATAATTAACCAATAAGTAGGAAGATGTCGTTCTATAAAGAATTTTTAGCATCTGTTGGAAGCACATCTGTTGTGTTACATCTTATTGGCACACTATAGTTAACAGTCAAATATGCTTTAAAATATTTGTATGTGATTTGATTTCTGTATGTTTACCTACTTATAATGTCACTGTGAATTTTCTCTTTCTTGCTTTGGAAAGTATTTTTTTTTGCTGTAATCTATCCAGTTAGTGTTATCACTTTATCTTTACACACACACACACATGCACGGACTTCTTTATTGTAATATGTTCTAAACTGAACAAATAAATGAATAAATAAAGATTTCTCAAAAAACTGGCACACAGAGCCTTCTAATTTCACTGCATATCAACATTCATAGATAACAAATATCAGACTAGTTTAATAGAATTTACAATTCTTTGTATTTTCAAAGAATTAAATGCACTCACAAAACTCTTTTGTGAGCAAGATAGGTCATTATGTGTAGCAAGTACAGCTGTAAATGTCCTCTACAGCAAATGCCCTCAGCTGCCACCATAGGCCAGCACTAATCACTGCCCGTCAGGAGCAGCCACACAGCCAGGGTGAGTGGTGTGTGAGGGAGGAAATCTCCATGACTATTTGGCCAGGCTCCATGCTTGCACTGCCACCTGGGCTCTGCCTCCCGTAAGACGAGCAGTGGCATCAGTCTCACGGGGCGGGCTACTGTTAAGTGCACACGCAGGACCTGTGTTGTGAGCTCCCTGTGAAAATCACACCTGATGATCCCAGCATGGGGGAGCGGCTAGAAATAGAAATTCCCATTAGCAGAAGGGTTTGATGGCAAGAGACAGCAATAAGTCAACTGCTTGCAGATTCACTTTCAACTGTACCGGTGAGTGGTGAGTGACAATTAAGCTGCATCTGGTGCTGAGCTTTACAGGGGCCAATGAGTTAATGACCCTCACCTCTACAGGTGCATCTGGTGATGATCTATAACTCAGAACCCAGCACTGGATTTTACTCCACTCGTGGCCTACCAATTATTTTATTTAACATTGTTATCTCTGTTACTTTCCTTCATCATGTGTTGTCTTAGGCATGGCTTTGGTAAACCAGAAAGCTAACACTGGCAAAAATAAGTAAAACAAAATGACTCTGGAGAACTTCATTGAAAATGGGGGGAAAGAGACAGCAGAAGACTCTAAGACTGACAGTAAATAGAAATACAAGGGACCTATTTGAATTACTGATTTATTACAAGGAGTGGTTTATATTATTCAAGTGTTTTTTGTGGAATATGTGGCAATAGACCATCCATTAAAGCAATCAAAACTTCAATGTTGCTTTTCCACCTGAAGACCAAGTACTTTACGTTAAAAGACTAGTTTGCAAGTTTTTCAAAAGACAAATACATGAACATGAAAAGCAGAAGTAATTACTGAACACCACCTCTTTATTAAATGGTCTGCACTGGAGCATCATTCTTAGTACTTCACTTATCTTACTAAGAAGCATTTTACTATAGGTAAAGAGTTGATCCTGTCTGCTCCTGAAAATAATTGTTGTGTTTTCTGGAGAGGCTAACCTTCAAAAAGTGGCGTGTGCTCCTTTTTGAGTAGGAGCGTAACTAGACAAAGTGATGAACAGCTGAGTATATGGAGGCACAATTACAGGAGAGGATTAATGAGTTACTGTAGTGCACATTCTAGGTTTAAAAATAATAAATGGGCTGGAGATTTAGCTCAGTGGTTCTGGAACCTGCATAGCAAGCACAAGGCCCTGAGTTTGGTCCTGGTAACCACATACCACAATACTGGGCGTGGTGACTCACACCCACCAGCAATCAGTACCACACACCACAGTGCCAGGCGTGGTGGCTCACCCCTGTAATCCCAGCATGCGAGAAGCAGAGGCAAGAGGATTGCTGTGAGTTTGAGGTTTGCCTGGGCTACATAGTGAGGTCAGGGCCAGCCTGAACTACAAAGTGAGACCCTGTCTCAAAAAAAAAAAAGGCAACAAAAATTGTTTCTCTGTGATATATTTATCAGGAGGATAAGTATGAGGTTATGTTATGTATTCTTTTGTTGCCCACCTAAACTACAAATGAAAAACTGCTCAAGTCTTTGACTAACTACATATCAGGAAAATGGAATTGATCATTTGTGTCAATATATGCCTAGAATGAGTGTTTGCCATGGACATCCTGGCTGGCTGGACAGCCTGGATTCACTACTTTTGTCAAAGAGGCAGTGTGAGTCTATGTACTGTGTTAGCAATAGAGAAATACTATGTTGTTCACAAAATGTATCCTAGACTTAAAAATCTTTTGCAAGACCTGATTAAAATTATCAACTACATTAAAGTATATTCAGCTGAATCACATCTGTTTGAGGTGTTCTTTCTTTTTCTTTCTTTCTTTCTTTCTTTCTTTCTTTCTTTCTTTCTTTCTTTCTTTCTTTCTTTCTTTCCTTCTTTCTTTCTTTTTTTTTGGTGGTACTGGGGATCGAACTTGGGCCCTTAGTGCTTCCAAGGTAGGTGCAGTTTCAGTTGAGCTAAATCCCCTGCATGTTTGAGCTGTTCTTTGAGGAAATGAACAGAGGTCACACATCTCTTACACACAAGAGTGAGATGGCTTTCTAAAGTAGATCACTGGCCTGAGGTGTTGAGTTATAAAAGGCGGTACAGAGATTTCTTTTTAAAATATAGTCACTACTGGTAGCACATGCTAGTAGCACCGAGAAGGTTGCAAAACTAGCTTGTTGTAACATATTCAACCCGCTCAATGAGGTCAGCCTATCACTTTAGGGATAATAATTGTGTTCAATTTGGGATGTAGAGAGGATGCATTCAAAACCAAATTGAGATTGTGAGGGCGATGAGTGAACACTGGAATTTTGATGTTTCAAATATCAGCAGAGATTTTTAAAGTCACTGAGCCAGAGCCTCCTTTCTTCCTGCTAGTGCACGATTATTATTGCTTTCAGAGTTGGAGCACTATCTCCCTACTGCAAATGACCTACAAACTGGAAGCAATGGATTTGCAACCTACCTGTGAATAAGCCAGGTGAGTCAACTGTTTCTGGCCTAGAAAAGGATCAGCTGTTTATGATTACAAAGGACAGTGGTTTTATAAGTGTGTTTGACACACTTGAAATCTCTATGTGGTCTGAATTAAATTTAAAATCAAATATCTCCAAAATTACCCTCAAAGCACTGAGGAGCTTATTCCATTTGTGATGTAGGCTTATCTGCAGTGAGAGCAAGCAAATTGAGATTGTGGAGTGGACTGGACAAAATCTACATGCTTAAGGTGTCACTGTCTTACCTTAGACCAAGTTGGGACTGTCTAGTTTCAGGAAAATAAATTCAGGGATCTGATTGACTCTACATTATTATGAGTTGCATGATTATTTTGTTAAATATTATAGAATTGATAATAACAAATAAAGTGCACAGTAAGTATAAAATGCTTGAATCATCCCACTCCAGCCTTTAGAAAATGGACAGCAATGAAAGCAGAGCATACCCTGCAGAAGTGAGATGGAGTCATTCAAAAAGAAATGTCTTCCAGAAACTGCAGAGCGGAAGCAAATAGTTCAAATACAATTTCTATGAATCTTGTACAGGAATCAAAATATATTCAAGGGAAAACTCATAAGCATAGAGTGAGGCATTTCTGTGGCCATACAAGGGATGATGGTCTCGGAAAATTATGTCCACCACTCTCTTAGAAGCATAAGATTATAATTAACATGAAATATCCAAAACAGAATAAGCTGAGCCTGACTTTTCAAGAACAAAGTAGTTATATTAGAATACACACTACTGTATACCAAATTTCTCTTATCATGACTCTTAAAGGAAATCTTCATTAACTTGTTAGTAAGGTCAACTAGGAAATAAATTTCCCTTATATTGAAACTAATAATTTATTTTATGGTTAAATTTACTTCTATGCCATAAATATACTGACTTCTATTATTGCTACTATTAAAAGTAGGAAAATATAAATGCGGTATTATTGAGTAAAAGTGAAATTACCCATGAGAAAATATTTAGAGACAGTATCTGTATTCTTATATTATCACTGAACACATTCTGGATCTAAAGTGTGTGTCAGAGACTCATGGGAGGTTCAGCATCCGGGGTTGCCATGTTGAAAGCTAGGCACTAGAGAAGTATTTGGTTCATGGAAGTTTTTACCTCATCAGTGGATTAGTCTATGGGTGGGCTCGCAGATAAACAGGCTATACAGGGGATTTTGATGGCGGAAACAAGTCCATGAGGGTTTGGCCCTGAAGATCTATAGTTCTCCACTGCCTTCTCTGTATCCCCCTCATACTCCTGTCTGTGATGAAGTGAACTACTTTGCTCTACAATGGGAGGCTCTCCTCCACCACAGGCCCAGACACAGTTGACTCCAGTGAACGTGAACACATCTCATGCAATGCTCACCCTGAATTACTGTTTCTTCCTCATGGGTTGATTTTCTCAGGTACTTTGTTGATGATGGAAAAATCCACCCTGCAGCATTGGTCTCTTACTTACAATACACCATATGTTCTCCCTGCTGGGGGGTGGTTTGCAGTGTCTCTTCCACACAGCTGGAGTACTTTTGACCCAAACATTCATTTTTACTGGTTCCTCTCAGTCTTCAGTCTCAGTGTAAACCTTATCTCAGTGAACTCCCTCTATTTAAATTTGGAATCCCTTCAACTGCCCCTTCTACCCACTTGCCCTCTTATATTTGCCATTCTGTGACCCTACCATCCCTCTCACTACCAAATAGTAAATGTAATTTATGGAATGACTATGTTTATTTTCTTACATTGTCCTCCTACAGTCTAATTTATACTCCATCACACTTTTCCTGGCTCCTGCTGAGATATGCAGGCAGCTCCTCTAGCTCATGTGGAGTCACCATTTCCTTCCTCTCTTATTACACCTTGAAAGTTTCCTAGAGAAATCAAGTGAATACAGAGTTCTGATGAGGAACTGGTGTGTGTGATTATAGAGGTTAAAAAGTCTCACAGTTTGCCACCTGCAACAGGGAAAGGCAGGAGGAATGGCGATATAATACTGTCCAATTGGAAAGCCAGAAAACCATGAGAACCAGCAATATAACTCCAGTCTGAGTCAGTAATGCTGATGGCAAGAAGGTCAATGATTTACATCCCAATCTAAAGATAAAAAATAATGTTACAGTTTAAGCAGGCAGTAAAAGAGAAAGAGCGAATTGTTTCCTTCTCCATATCTCTGTTCTATTCTGCTCTTCCAGCTATTGGTTGATGCCCACTCACACACACTAAGGAGAACAACCTGCTTTATTAAATGCCAATTCAAGTACTAATTTCATTTGGAAAGGTCATCACAGACACAAGAAGTTAATCCAAATAACTAGACAGTTAAGCCAAATATTTAGTACCTGGTGGTGGTTCAGACAAGTTGACATATAAGATTGACCATCACACAGGACAGTGGCCACGGAAGTCAGAATCCACAAGGGCACGTGTAATGACTCCCCTGCTGAATAACCAAAATTAGCCACCAGGAGCTAGAGGCTCAAGGTAGTTCAAGGGCATTGATTCAGAAACACCCATCCTAAGTGTCAAATTCCTGTCTCTGTCAAGAAGTAGGACTCTCTGGGCAAGTTTCAGGCTTTGACACAACTCAGAAAAGATCCTGTCTAGAGATGGGACAGCCCTAGAGCACAGCTGGCTATCAACAGGCTCCTGCAAGACTCCAGTTCTCGTGCCATGTCCAGTCACTGAGGAAATAAAGCTCCTAAGAAGGTATTTTTGGCGTCTGTGCTGAGGGGGGCGGTTGTAGTTTGTCAGTCCACTCTCTGTTCAGACATATGCTCTCCTGAAGGAGCTCATTGGACATTACTTCTATGATCGCCATACTTGGCAAAATAATAACAGAAATTTAAAGGAGAAGTATTTAGAAAAAACTTTCCAAAATTACACTTAGCAATGTGGCCCTCCAAAAACCAGTGTTCTCTAACTTAGGCATCTGGTATCGGAAGAAATTCTTATTTGATTTTACTTAGATTAATGCATCAGAAAATTTATTATCCACTGTTTTACTCACAATTGAGTAAAATTAAAAATAATATATGTGTCTGAAGCAGAAATTTGTATTATAGGATAGGAATGCTGTTTGATGTATGATGTGACCAAACAATAAAAATATTACATCGCCGGGCATGGTGGCTCATGCCTGTAATCCCAGCACTCGGGAGGAAGAGGATTGCTGAGTTTGAGGCTTGCCTGGACTACATAGTGAGCTCAGAGCCAGCCTGAACTACAAAGCGAGACCCTGTCTCAAAAAGAAAAGAAAAGAAAAGAAAAGAAAAGAAAAGAAAAGAAAAGAAAAGAGAAGAGAAGAGAAGAGAAGAGAAGAGAAGAAAAGAAAAGAAAAGAAAAGAAAAGAAAAGAAAAGAAAAGAAAAGAAAAGAAAAGAAAAGAAAAGAAAGGAAATTACACAAATTTCAGGTTTTAAACAGCTGTATTAGATGACTGTCTTCCTCTTTAAAACTCTCTTTCTTCCTAGATATTAACTGTCTCATTTTTAGTTCCTCTTGTGTTTTTGCCTTTTTTGATTCTACTCCAAACTCTGGTGTCACTGTGGCAGACACAGAGGGGGTGCTCACCTCGTGCCATGTGGCATAAAGGGGGCAGACAGCACAAGCAGCTGTCCTTACACACATTCCTGCCGCCCCACCCTGCCCCTCAACCCCAGCCCCTCCTCTCCTCATGCTGAACCGGAGCCCATCTCTGAACAGGATGCTTTGTGTCAGGTACTCCTGCTCAGTTTGACTTGTACTTTCTTAAAACAGAGCTCTAGTCTACAATACCACCAACAGTGGAGAAGGGTTCCTTTCTCCCCGCAGCCTCACCAGCATTTATTAAGGGTTGATTTTGCAATAGCAGCCATTCTTTGTGGAGTAAGATGAAATCTCAGTGTTGTTTTTTTCTGCATCTCTCGAATGACCAGGGATGTTGGACATTTCTTCATATGCTTCTTGGCTGGTTTTGCTTCTGCCTCTGAGAAGTGTCTGCTCATTTGAGATGCCCATTTTTGAATTGTGTCTTTAAATTTAGAAGGATTGATTTGTTTAAATTCTTTATATATTCTAGACAGTAGCCCTTTGTCTGACAAACAGCTAGTAAAGATTTTTTTCCCATGTTGTTCGTTGTCTTTTAGTGGTGCCAGGGTTCTTTTGCTGTGCAGAAGCTTTTTTACAGGATGAGATCCCATTTGTTGATTCTTTCTGCTAGTTCTCGTGCTCTGGATGTTTTGTACATAAAGTCTCTGCCTAAGCCAAAGTCTCCACAAGAGTTTTACCTAACCTGTTTTACAGCAGTTTTATTGTTTCTGTTTTAATGTTTGGAGATCAGTGTGGAGATTCCTCAGAAAACTGGGGTTAGAGGTCCCATTTGACCCTGCTATTCCCCTGCTAGGAATATACCCAAAAGAATTCAAAGAATTATATTGTAAAGACATATGTACACCCATGTTCATAGCAGCTCAGTTTGCGAAAGCACAATCTTGGAAACAACCCAGATGCCCATCAACTGGAGACTGGAGAAAGAAGATGTCAGTTTTTTTTTAAAAATATATAAAACAGAGTATTACTCTGCCGTAAAGAATGACAAGTTTCATTCCGTATGTGTGAATGGATACACCTTGAGGACACACTAATAAGTGAAATAAGAAGATCACAGATATGCAAATACTGTATCTTTTCTCTGGTATGATAACTGGTAGATGTAAATGAGTTCTAGAATATAAGATAGATTTTGAGTAAAAATAAGATTAATTTGTGTCATATACTGGTACAAATTCCCCAATGTTGAGTGTTACTGTGAGCTATATATAAAATGTACCAATAAAGAATTCAATTAATACTCTTCAGAAGTGAACTGAAATATTGGTTTCTCTTCAGATAGTGTAAGTCTTTCACCTTTTACTAAAGAATTCAATTTTTAAAAACCAGAGCTCTAAACCTTTGAAAATTTCCTATTAAAAAAAAAACAACTCTGCTCCCTTCCCTTTTCCTTCCAAAGTCTTTTAAATACTCTCACAAATTCTTGTGTGTCTAATCCCGCATGGACATCTACTTCTCAGGAGGGCCAAAATAATACTATGTTCTTATTCTGTAGCAACTTACTGGTTGTGTTCCATTCCCACACTGCTCTTCCATTACTTTATGGTTATTTTATAGCAAACAGACTCAAAATCTACTGTTTATGATTATAGCACGATAACTGTCTCTCTTTTTGTCCTCAACTGCTAACTCAGTTTTAAAAGAACTGAGGGCAATTCGTCAGTAGCTCTGGGGAAATCTCTGACTCATGTCTCTGTATTACATGCTGTGGCATTGTCACAGGGACCTGGTACAAAGGTTTGGCTGCTTCACTGAGCCTCTTGGAAATAATGTGTTGAAGAGACTGCATGCTTCGATTTTGAATTTTTCCTTCCTTACTTCCGAGGAACAACCTACAGAATAGTCCTCACCTCCATACTCTGGAAGCAGTGGTCCAGATGTTTCCTCATTCCCAGTCATTCATTAATCCTCTCTTTATATTCATTCATTTCCATCACATGTTCCCATTTCACCTATGTTAGATCCAGCTTTCAGCATGACTTCCTTACCTCACCAGGCTAAGAACCCCTGATTTGTTGGGTAGTTTGTATCTATTGCCCCCATCTGTTATTCATGTTTCTGTAGGATTGATTACCCCACACACATACGCCAAATACAAGCCCAATCATTACCTTCTGGTTTTAAAATCATCTGAGGTTTTTATTCTCCCAATAACATGATCCAGACTTTTATTATGATGCCAAAATGTTCTTTTTTAAAAAAAATTAGTGTTTTATAATACAAAATAGTTATTTGGGGCAAGATTGATAAACAAATACAACATATCTCTTATTTATTTTAGTTGTTTATATTTTAGGATTCTCATATAAGAAAAACATTTAACTTTTGGAGTCTGGTTACTTTACTCAATGTAAGAGTCTCTGGTTCCTATAAATGACATTATTTTATTATTTTAAAACTGAAAAATATCTCACTGTGCGTAATTATCATGTTTTCTTTATCCATTTATCTGTTGATGGGTATCTAGGCATTTTGCCCAGCTTGGCTATTGAGAGTCTCATATGTATAAACATGAGTATATAGGGATGGCTCTGATATGCCTAATATTTTTCATGGTGTAGCCAGGAATGGTGCATCGAGATCACAAGGTATTTTTAGCTTGTAAGGAGCTGCCGAGCTGACTTCCGTATTTGTTGTCCTACTCTCCACGCCTACTCACAACATCAAATGGCTCCCTTTCCCCCACGTGCTTGCCAACGCCCATTGATTTTTTTATCCGCTGCTTAGCCTAGGGTGAAACAGATTCTGGATACAGCTTTGATTTGCATTCCCCTGATAACTAACAGTGTTTAACATTTTTCATACCCATATTGATTATCTGTACTCTTGAGAAGTGTTTATTCAGATGATTTGCACATTTTTCCTTGGTTTATTGGTTTGGGGATTTAATTGTTAGAGTTATTTTGTAGTCTGCATATCAAACCTCTGTCAGAGGAGTGTCTGGCACACATTTTTCTTGATATTTTGTAAGTTGGAGATTGTCCCTTTTTCCCAGTTTCTTTTGTTGTGCAGAATCTTTCATTTAGTGTAATCCCATATGAAGATTGTTTTATCATTTTCTGAGCAACTTAAGTTCCATTTAGGAAGTCTTTACATGTGTCTGCGGCTTCTTATGTTTGTATTATATTATCTTTGAGCAGTGTCAATGTTTCTGGTTTTTTTGTTGGGTCTTGGATCCATTTTCACTTGACTTTAGTGTACAGTAAGAGATAGGGATTTAGTTTCAATCTTCGGCATATGGGTATCCATTTTTCCCAGCTTTTTTTTTTTTTTTTTTTTTGAGACAGGGTCTCACTTTGTAGTTCAGCCTGGCCCAGAGCTCACTATGTAGCCCAGGCAAGCCTCAAACTCAGCAATCCTCCTGCCTCTGCCTCCTGAGTGCTAGGATGACAGGCGTGAGCCACCACACCCAGTATTGTTGTATGTGGTTACTGGGGATCAGACCAGGGACTTTGCACTTGCTGGGCAGGGGCCGGAATGACTGAGCTAAATCTCTGGCCACCAGCATTGTATTTTTAGAGATAGCTATAGGTGAGTGAGTTTCTGTGTCTTCCATTCTGTAGCACTGCTCCACGTTTGTTTTTGTGCCAACTCTGTGTTGTTTTTGTTACTGCAGCCTTGTAGTACAATTTGAGATCTTATAGAAGGATGCTTTCCACATTACTCAATTTGCTTAGGATTGCTTTAATTATTGTAGATTTTTTATGATTCCATATGAGTTTGAGTATTATTTTGTCTAGCTCTGTGAAGAATGTTGTTAATATTTTAATCAAAATTGGGTTGACTCGCTACATTGCTTTTGGAAATATGGTAATTTTAACAATGTTAGTTCTGCAATCCACATACAAGGGAGGTCTATTTTCTAATACTATTTTTTTTGAGTTTTTTTTTTTGTATATGCAGTCATCAAAAAACATTGGCCTATATTTTTAGTTTACGTTGTTTGTATTGAGACTTTATCTTATTTTAATCTCACGGTAATACTGATTTTCCCAATTAAATTTCCTTTCCTATCTACTCAGGGAAAAGTTTCAGGAGCAGTGCTATGAGTTCTTATCTAAAAGTATGATAATATTCATCAGAAAATCCACTGAGTTCTTCCCTTCTCTATTAATGGTGGGAGTGTATATTGGTACAACCACTATGAAAATCTATGTAGAAATTCCTCAAAAATATAAAACTGAAGGCTCCATTTGATCCAGCTGTCTTTGTTCTATGTATCTCCCTGAAAGAGTAAAAGCATCATACTACAGTGATACCTGCATACCATTTTTGTAATAGCACAGTTTATAATAGCTAAATCTTGAAAACAGCCCATATATTCATTAAGTGATTGATGGATAAAGAAAATGTGATATTTATATACCATGGAATACTACCCTTCCATAAAGAAGGATACAATTGAGACATTTTAAATGGATGAATATTGTGAGCCTAATCTTAAGTGAAATGAATCAGGTACATAAGTTTCTACACTTGATCTTAGCCAAAAGGCCGAGAAGCGATGCATAGGTTTCTATATCATATTATTTCTTTCCTGTGAGAAACCCAAAGTGTGAATAAGGAGCAAAATGGAGGATAGATGTGGGAAAGTAGAAAGAGCTGCTTTTTTTCTTTTTAATGGGAAAGGGAACAAAGGAGGAAGGAGTGAGAAGAAAGAAGGGATTTTTAAAAAGAGAGAATGGAAGAGAAAAAATAGGAACAGCTTTTTTAAATTAGAGGGAGAACAGGGTTGAAAGGGAGGGAAGGGGGATGAGTATGGCAAACATATAGTAATAGGATTACTTGGTAAGTAATATGTACCAGGGAATTTTTCTATTTCTACTAGATTCTCCAAATTATTAGCATATAAACTGTCAGACTTTATAAAAGTTTTGATTTCTAAAAATTCTGTGGGTTTCTGTTGGGTCTTATTTAATTTCATCTTTTTAATTTGAATTTTACAAATGTGGGCTTTCTCTTGTTTGGTAAATTTGGCAAAGGATTTGTTAATTTTATTTATCTTCTTAATGAATCAATTCTTACTTCATTCATCTGTATATATGTGTGTGTGTATATATATAAAATACATATATATATACATATATATTCTTAATTTTATTAATTCCCAGTCTGATATTGATTGTTTCTTTCCTTCCACTGGTCTTGGGCTTGTTTTGTTTTTCTAGAACACTGAAATACATTATTATATTGCTCATCTGGGATCATTTTTTTTCTACAGTATTCATAGCCATAAACTTCCCCCTTAGAAATGAATTCATTGTGTCCTTGAGATTCTGACAAGTTGTATTATCATTTGATTTAGGGAACTTTATAATTTTCCCTTGATTTCTTCTGTGACCCAGTGATTGTTAAAGAGTACATTGTTCAGTCTCTTCATATTTGTTTAATTTCTGTTAATTCTTTTACTCTTTATTTCTACTTTCATTAATTCTCATCTGATATGGTATATGAGATTATTTCTTTTTCATTTATTGAAAATTGCTTTATTACTTAAGATACTGTCTACTTTGGAGAAAGGTTCATGGCCTGCTAAAAAGAATTTGCATTTTACTACTATTGAATGAAACATTCTATACCTATCTCTTAAATTAGTTGAATTTGTATTATAGTTTAACTCTGATATTTCTTTGTGGATTTTTTTTACTGGTTGACCTGCCTGTTTGTGAGAGTAGGATATTATAGCCTACAAATGTTCTTGGATTTGTATCTCCTTTTATGTCATGTGTTGTTTGTTTTATGAAACTATACGTTTCAAATTCAACATTTTGTGCATAGATATTTGCATTTGTTATCTCTTCTTGGTACATTTACTCTTTTACCAATATGTAGTGACCTTCTTTGTCTCTTCTGACTACTTTTAGTTTCAAGTAGTATTTGCTAGGTGTAAGTACAGCTATGGTTGCTTTTAGATTCTAGACTTTTAGTTTATCATTTCCCATTCTTTCACTATCAGTCTGCATATGTCTCTGTAGATAAAATGAGTTTGTTGAAGGAAGCATGTAGAGCAGTCCTGGTTTTGAGTCGATGTGCCAGTTAGGCTCTTTTAATTTGAGAGTTAAGACTATATATGCATTAAACGTTTTTTTGTTTTGTGTGTGTGTGTGTGTGTGTGTGTGTGTGTGTGTTTTTAGACAGGGTCTCGCTTTGTAGTTGAGGCTGGCCCTGAGCTCACTATGTAGCCCAGGCAAGCCTGGAACTCAGCAGTCCTCCTGTCTCTGCCTCCCGAGTGCTGGGATTACTGGTGTGAGCCACCACGCCCGGCACTGTGGTATGTGGTATTGATTGCTGGTGGGCATGAGTCTCCACGCCCAGCATTGTATGTGGTTACCAGGAATCAAACTCAGGACCTTGCGCATGCGAGGCAGGTGCTGGAACCACTGAGCTAACCCTCCAGCCCACATTAAACGTTTGTACTGAAATGTATGTATTGATTCCTGTCATTTTGTGGGATTTCCAGTGTTTCATTCATTTGCGTGTTTCATTTGTATAACTACACTCCCATTGAGATTTATTCTTTCCTTTAGTCTTATATGATTGTCAATATATCTCTGTTTAAGTTTCCTTAAGTATTTTCTGCAATGTATTTCCTTATCTTTATTGTGGAAGGTGTTTATTCCTTTTTGAATTTTTAAGGACAGCCCTGCAGGATATGGTAAACTGGGTTGGTAATATTTCCCCTTCAGGCTCAAAAGATTTCATCCCATTTTATAAAAAACCCATGTCTTATTTATCTCATCTCTAGTTGATGGGCATCTGGGTTGTTTCCAAGATTGGGCTATCACAAACTGAGCTGCTATGAACATGGGTGTACATATGTTTTTACAGTATGATTTTTTTAATAAAATGGAGTATTACTCTGTTGTAAAGAATGACAAGTTTCATTCATTTATGTGCAAAGGGACATACCTTGAGGGCACACTAATAAGTTAAATAAATAGATCACAAATATGTACATACTATATCTTTTCTCTGGTATGAGAACCTGTAGATGTAAATGAGTTCTACAATGTATGATAGATTTTGTGAAATAGGAAATATTCAAAGGGAATGTGGTAGGGAAAAGTAATGAGGAGAAAGAATAAATATGATTTGGAAAGAAAAAGAAATAACATGTATATAGGGGGTGGGGGGTTGTTGGTGGGTAGGGGTATGGGTAAACATGAGAATTAAACTGGGCGTGGTGGCTCACGCCTGTAATCCCAGCACTCGGGAGGCAGAGGCAGGAGGATTGCTGAGTTCGAGGCTTGCCTAGACTACATAGTGAGCTCAGAGCCAGCCTGAACTACAAAGTGGGACCCTGTCTCAAAAAAAAAAAAAATAACCTCAAATTATTTCTCTTTATGTCAGAGCAGTACTGCACTCTGTATTTGTGCCATATTCTCTTTATCTATCTATTAATAGGCATCAAATCTGTTTTCATCACTTAGCTATGGTGAAGGGCACCATGATAAACATGAGTAACCATGTATTTTGATAGTGTGATGAGTTTCAGTCTTTCCAGAAGATATGAGGTGTGCCTCGGCTGAATGGAATTTCTATTTTCAGTTTTTTGAGGGGTCTCCTTATAATTTCCAGAGTGGTTGTGCTAGTTCACGTTTCCATCAGCAATGTAAAAGAATTTATTTTTCTCCACATATTTTCCAGCATTTGTTGTTTCTTCTGGGGTTGTCTTACTGGAGTAAAATAGAATCTCACCTCTGTTTTGATTTGACCACCCTTATAGGACCAGCGATGAAGTCTTTTGTACCACTTTTATTGAGAAGGGTTTATTTATTTCAGTTGCCCATTTTTAATTGACTTTGGTATTTTGGGGTCTAATGTTTTGAGCCCCTTGTATTTTCTAAATATCAGAGCTCTATCAGAGACTTAATTGGGATTTTTTTCCCTAAACAGTAGGCTATTTCTTCATTCTGTTGATTACTATGCTAAAGTTTTAAAATTTCATATAATCTCATTTGTTGATTCTTGCGTAATTTATCATACAATTGAGTTCTCTTCAGAATGTCTATAGCTGACTCACCCATCACCCAGCTGGCCTTGTTCCAGGGCCTATGGTCTCTAGAATGAAAATCAGACACTAAACTTAACATGCAGGCAGCCAGGAGCCTCCACTTCTAGTAGGCACAGGAGCCGCTGAGCTTATATCCCCTCAGATACAGGCACAAGCACTCAAAGGACACAGGATTCCTCTGGTTTCCAGTGTCCGTTAATACGTTCTCTGGTAAACACCTTAACCTCAGCTGTCTTTTCTTTTTCTTTTCTCGCTCCATTTCTTCATGGGTACATAGTGTATACACATGATGATCACACTCAATATTGGGAATTTGTACCAGCATGTGACATGACTTCATTCTCACCTATCTTAATTTCTCCCGAAGATTTCTTCACCCAAATGCAACTTTTCTGCTTTGTGCTCTGAGGGGCCAGTGATGCCTTAATTCTCCTCTAGTCTCTGACAGAATTCCTTGCATATGTCTCTGCCATCAAGTAATTTTCATACTTTTTAAAAATATTGTTTTATATTACTTCATAATGTTTTTGTTTTTATATTGAGATTTTTTTATTTTTTTATTTTTTTAATTTTTTTTTTGCTTTTTGGAGATAGGGTCTCGCCTTGTAGTTCAGGCTGGCCCTGAGCTCACTATGGTGCCCAGGCAAGCTGCTGCGAACTCAGCAATCCTCCTGTCTCTGTTTATATTGAGATTTTATTCTATTTTGAATTTATTTTAGTGTAGAGTGAGATATATGTGTCTAGATTCATTATTTTTTCTGCCTGGCATAACCAATTTTCCCAGTGCTCTTTGTAAAAGGGCCACCTTTTCTCCAGTATTTGCTTCAGTCCTTCATCAAGGGTCAGAGATCATTCTGTGACCCTCTAATTATTAAAAAATATTTAGTGTCTATGTTTGTGTACTTTCTACTGTTTCTTTCACTGCTGATTTCTAGTTTCAAGTAGTAAAATACAGAAGACTTTAATTTTTTGTATTTATTTAAGGATCTTTTAAGGAAGTTAAGGTCTATTTCAGTGATAGTTTTGCAGGGTTCTAAGAAGTCTGTGTTTTATGATAATTTTATGCAGAACTCTGTAAATATGTTTCAGGTCCATTTGTTCAATGATGAAAATCTCCTGCTCTAATTTATTGGTGCTTCCTTTTGTGTCTGGAATATTTTGTTCTATCCAGTTTAGGGTGTCAAAATTTGTTGTATTATATTTACAGTTGTTCTCTTCCTGTTGAGTGGTTCACTTTACCAATATGTAATGACTTTCTTTGTCTCTTGTGGTCAGTTTTGGATTGAAGTCCATTTTATCTGAAATTAGAATAGCTACTCGTGCTTGCCTTCTGGCTCTTATTGCACTGAGTATCATTTTCTATTCTTTTACTTTCAGTCTACATTAGAATATTTTTTGTTGAAATTTCTTGTTGTTTTCTTCCTTGATTGCTCTTGCGTTTCTATGTTGAATATTGCAGATCTGATGGAAAAGCTCCTTTGTTCTGTGGGAGGCAGGGTCTTCTCAAGGACTAGCTTTCTCTTTATGACCTACCCAGAGTTCTGAGTACATCATTGTGTGAAAGTTTCCCCCGAGTTTGTTCTTAATGTTAGATTTAGCCCCTAACTCTGTATTGAGAGGAGAGATTAACTACTGTTAACAATGACTGAGTGTCCAGTTGTGCATATCATGTAATTAAGAACCTGTTCCAAGGGATCTTTCCTATTTTTCTATCCCAGGAAATTACAGGAAGAACATTAAAAACTAGCTAGAAAAAAACAAGCTCTTATAGAGTAGGACAAGGATTTTATTCAGTGAAGTAGAAGGCCTAAGATGAGAAAAGCACAGTGCTTGCTGATAAGTTTTAAGAGTAAAAGCAAAATCTAATAAACAAAATAAATAGTATTGTACTGATAAAAATTAAAAAATTATAGGCATTAACATTTTATTGATGCTTGCATAAAAATACAGAAAGTTCCCCAGATTAATGCATGTAAGTTTTTCAGTCTCATTTTTCATAGAGGAGTTGAAGCATTCTTATTTTTTCTTAGATAGTAAGAAACCTAAAGAATGTGATTTATTTTGAAATATGAACATTTACGTGCTTTTTCTGAGAGACCCACTTTGGTGAGCTAACCTGCTTAATACATTTTCCCACCATCACCTTTGGATCTGCTCTTAGCAACTGAAATAGCGGCCTAAGAAAGACAAAATTTGCAGTGGATTTTCAAAGGCAAAATGAACACATCAGTTCGATCCAATAGTCACTGAATATCAAAAAGCTAGAACTAAGGTATATTAGAAAATAAACTTAAATATAGATGTTTCAGAGTGTGTAAGTCTGAACTAGGATTTCTCAGTAAAATGAAAGAAGGTGAACACAGAGGTGTAAAAGCTGGAGGAGTACCCTCTGTACCCATTGGCAGCCCCTGGGCATTTCGGGGAGTTTGGATTGAAGCAGAAAGGAAGCTTTCTGCCTTTTTTTCACTAATAAGAAGTGCTTCTATATTCTATACTTAGTGAACATAACCATGTTTCTTAGGATCTCCTTATGTAAAACATTAACAACTTTGAAGTGCACAAATTAGCATGAGTTAGCGTGTTCACAATGTTCCATAGACCATAGTTAGTTTCAAAACCTTTTTATCAGTACAAAATCAAGCTCTCTATATAATAGCTATTTCCATCATTTCTTCCTTTCTCCAGTGTCTGGAAATCACTATTCATGTTACTTCTCTATGAACTTAACTACTGTGGCTATTTCCTATAAGCAAGACCATACTGTCAACACTTGTTGGTTCCTTTGTGGTTTATCCAGGTAGCTTGTATCAGTGTCTCATTCCTTTTGATAACAGTAGATAGTCTATCACATGTACATGCCACAGTTTGTTCACTTACTGAACAGTAGGCCTGATGGGAAGCGTGCTGCTTCATATATGTACATGTGTTTCTTAGGTACTTAATTAGCATTTCTCTTTCATTCACTCACACAACTTTCACTGGTAAGACTTTATAGGCTCTTTGTATCAGATACCAGGGAAGGGTAAGGGGGTAGAAGGGAAGGAGAGGGAATGGGAAAAAATACCAAGATACATATCATACACCAGTACAAATTCCCAATGATGAATGTGATCATAATGAATATCTAAAATGTATCAATAAACAATGGGAAAAATGATGAATGAGACAAGATTCTGTCTTTTAGGATGAATTCATTGTGTGTTGGTGAGTTGGCCCTGGGAGACAACACATTTCAATACAATTCTTTACCTCTATTATAGGAAAATGAATGATGTCCTTCAAGGAACAAGAGGATGCAGATTTTTTTTTCAGTTCATTTTCTTTGTACTAGTTTATGTTACTAAGTGCCTGCTTTTATAGTAACTTTTATATATATTTTACTAGAGTTTTCCTCTTGTTTTTCAAGAATGCATTGTATTGGTATATTAGCATTTGATCTCTGTACCAAATACCAGAAACTAAGCTATAGCTTTTATCAGATAATCAAGGGGATCATGGCAATAAGGGCAATGTAGAGTAATTTTAGTCAACATACTCATGGAAAACAGCAGTTACACTTGGAGAAAATGTAATGAAATGACTCCTTACAGAGTAGGTACACAGTTAAAGAAATGAAACAACAGATGTGCAGTAGCTAGGAAGTAATCAAACAAAGAATCTATTACGACCAGAATGAAAAAAGAGGAGGAAAAGAAGTTATCATGAACTATTGAGCACTGAGACCATGGGAACACAGTGCCCTAAGAGTTGTGGTGTCTAGTGGTTGTACACTCAGCCACAACTAAACAGCTAGGGTAGAAGAATCGAGGGACAGTGCTCATATGCTCACTTTCCATACTTCTGAAAAAATTTTATTAAGTGATTCCTACTGTCAACTCCAAAGAGAATCTAAAAGTTCAGAGAATCTGGGTGAAGCAAGGAACAACAGTATGGTAAAGGCAGGTAAAAGTAGATGGAGGGAGGAGATGAAAGAATGGCGATGAGAAAGAGATCCTGGTCCAAATCAGTCCTGTGACTAGTGGAGACCATTTTAGGAAGAGCTTCCTGCCCAAGAAAAATTAAAAACATATCTTTAATCAAAGTGACTAGCTGAATTATTTCCTCAAGGGAAGATCTGAGAGCAAAGATGTCATGAACATGTGAACAACAGCAAAAATGATGACAGAAAATTCAGGCAGTACTGAAGCAATATAGACCAAAGGATGGGAAGCACTAATAATTCAGGGTCTGTTCAGAAATGGGCCATGTATGTCACAGACTGTTGTATGCTCTGGAACAGGAGAATATAATAAATCCCAGAAATATTATAGTCAGGAGAGCTAGATCTTTGGGAAGCAACTGTGGCATTACCAGATGAGTTCTTCAACAAGCAAAGGGGAATTCTGTGTGACCTCTGATGGCCTTCAACTATACAAATTAACTTAGTGGGGAGGATTACAAAAAACTCTCCATTTATGCCCTCTCAGAGGAGAAAAGTGAGGTCTCCCTTTCATAGCATGGGATAATTCACCAGATCTTCCAGCATTCCTGGTTTGCAAGGAAGTGTATGTTGGACTGAAGTGCACCTAAGGGATATTTTAATATTTATGGTGTGTGTGTGTGTGTGTGTGTGTGTGTGTACTCCTCTAGAAAAAAGAAAATTTAGTTAGCTTAGTTTCAGTTTGCATTTGTCAAATTTTTCAACCCAATTTCCTTTCCGTTCTATAATTATTTTCACACATAAACATAAATATAGAATTTAAGATAACAAAAGCCTTAAAGCAAAAGAAGTTTCACTTTCTCCTTTCTTTTTATAAGTTGTTTGGAGGTTGTTAGTTTTTTTAAAGTGTCTCATCATTATAGAGAGCGTCCTCTGCTTCGAAGCGGAATAGATGAGCCTGAGACACAGTAGGAGGGAGGTGAACTGTTCCCCTCCACTAGGATCGATTGGCTGCGTCCCTTTCATGAATAAACTCGCCATTCTCAGGGACACTGGCTTCTATTCTTATTCCCCCCTTTCGGAAACCCACAGTGAATGCTTTGACTGAATCTCTATTTACATGTGACTATTTTGAATCATTAAAGAAAAGATTAAAACATTACCAAATTAAAATACCAGATAAAGTTCACTATCCAAAAAGGACTATTAAATCATGTTTATTGGTTTCATTCGACAAGGATAGGTTAATGTGATACTGATGATGCATGCACAGACAGCAAGACAAAACATTTTTTACAATATTCACGTATTTTATCACTTTCTCTCTCTCCTTTATTTCCCTCTAAATGAGAAAAATTGATCTGAAGACTTCTTTACTTAGGAGTCATCCTACAAACTTGTTTTAAATAAGAGCAGTTGGATACTCAGGACTTTTGATGGATATAAGTGGATTTTACTGGTTCCAAAATATTTCTATCATCACAAAATACTATACAGAAACATATCATTATCTTAATTCATTTGTAATTTGCATATTCAATGTGCTAGGGATTTTATTTACTTTGTGCAAAAAACCTGTTATTTATTCATTTATTTATCTATTTATTTATTATTTATTTATTGAGATAGGGCCTCAATTTGTAGTTCAGGCTGGCCCTGAGCTCACTATGTACCCCAGGCAAGCCTTGAACTCAGTGATCCTCCTACCTCTGCCTACCAAGTACTGGAATTACAGTCATGAGCCACCACACCCAGCATTGTTATTTAGGGAATGACATTATATTGTTCCACTATATTTTTATTCATATTCACTAAAATAGAATTTTTTCTTGAATATAGTCCAGTAAGATATTTTGAGATGCAATTCTCCATATGATTTGTTGGAATGATTATATAGGCTCCATTCATCTACATATACAAATCTATATACATACATAAATCTATGACATATTGCTATAAAAATCTGTAGAATCAGATTCCCAATATTTGGAATAATCTCTTCCTAGAACCGTATTATAATTGTCAAACTTGTTTTATCATTAAAATTAATATACTAACTGAAATTAAAAATAAAACCCTTGACTTTTCATTTTTTTCTCTTTAGCCTGAGGTAAAATGAACAAAATCATGAAGTTTGATTAAGTGTAGTATCTTTAGACTTAATTTTCTCTGTTTTCTGTTTATAGTATAAGTTGTATATATTGTAAGTTCCTGCGTCAAAGACTGAAACTTTCAAAATGTTGAAACCAAAGTTTCTTACACTTTTCCTGTATATCAATCACATATTTAGTATTTAAACATCTTATGACTAATTAATGTTTTTTTATTCCACTATTTTTTAATTGAATTCTTTATTGGTACATTTTATCTACAGTTCCCAAACACTCTCAACATTGAGCAATTTGTACTAGTATATGACAGAAGTTAATTCTCATTTTTACCCATTTCCCAACCTACCCACAACCCTTCACCCCTTATATACATGCTATTTTTCTTTCAAAATCATATTTATTCTTTCCCCTCATTAGGTTCCCCAACCACATTCCCTTTGAATATTTCCTATTTTACAAAATCTATCATACATTCCAGAACTCATTTATATCTACAGGTTCTCATACCAGAGAAAAGATACAATTTACATATCTATCATCTATTTATTTCACTTTTAGTGTGTCCTCAAGGTGTATTCCACTATTTTTTGTGATCATCTGAAGGGAAAAAAACGCATCTGTGTGATTTATTATTTATCATATCCCTTAGAACCATGCCTGATAATGTAGCAGGTACCCAAAAATATTTGCAGGAATTTACACGCATCAACAAATGAGTGGTTAAAAGAACTCTCTCACTCTGAACAGAGAGACACCCAGAGACTTAAAAGAGGCAGCCTGCATGCCAAATAATCTGCTCTTTTTTAGTGTTACTCCTGGTCCTTACCAAGATTCCCAGGGGACTGGTTTATTGTAGTCAGTAATAAAATATGAAGCTACTCATGAAGAATACAATAATCCACGCATTAATAGCAGCCTGTCAATAACTGGGCTGTACCGACCACCTTTTTAAATAACTCCTCCTAAATTTTTGAATTTTAAAAATTCAAAATTTGGGGCCGGAGAGTTAGCTCAGTGGTTCCAGTGCCTGCCTCACAAGCGCAAGGTCCTGAGTTTGATCCGGTAACCACATACAATACTGGGCGTGGTGACTCACGCCCACCAGCAATCAATACCACATACCACAGTGCCCGGCATGGTGTCTCAGGCCTGTAATCCCAGCACTCAGGAGGCAGAGACCGGAGGATTGCTGAGTTTGAAGCTTGCCTAGGCTTACAGAGTGAGCTCAGAGGCACCCTGAACTACAAAGCGAGACCCTGTCAAAAAAAAAAAAAAAACCCAAATTTAAAAAGCTTTTTCCAGCCAGCTTTAGGTTTCTAATAGCATTTCTCTGAGGTCACTAGCCTAGCAGTCTGCTCTTTTGATCTGGATTTCCTGATTCATCTATTAGCCTCTGTGACAAAATTCTCATTATCCAGGCAATCTTCATGAACAAATAATTGTAGCGTTACTCCTCTTAAAAGAAAATTTCTTCTTATCCATAATTATAAGCTAAAATAATCTATAAAGGTTCTGCTGCAAACACTCCGTGCTGTTCATATGGTTTGGACACTGTGAACTCTCTGTGACCCTCTGCAGTAACTCCAGTAATAGTTTGTCTGTTACTGTAGATACCAGATGGGCCGGAAGCCCACTTCCTCTATAAATAGATATTTAATAAACAGATGTATATTTTACTATGACTTTTATCTTTTATGCAAATATCCTTGATCATACTGACCAAAATATCCTGTGCAATATACTAAATTAAACTCTACATAAAAATCACAATTCTCTTGAATTAGCTTTCCTAAGTTAAAAGAAAGTAGAAAATGCAACATTTATAGAATCTCTTGCTAGGCATTTTACATACATTTTTTCAAGAAAATCGTTCTATTCAGGTAAGAAAGTTACATTGTTCTATGATATTTTTATTCATGTTAACTAAAATAGAATATTTGTCTTGAATATAATCCTTAACTCTAAATATAATATTAAAAACACTTGGCATTGTTGTTATCTATAGATTTTCCCACAGATAGAACAGTTAATAGATGGTCTATATAAGACTATGAGGGCCAGAGGGTTAGCTCAGTGGTTCCGGCGCCTGCCTCGCAAGCGCAAGGTCCTGAGTTCGATCCCCGGTAACCACATATAATGCTGGGCGTGGAGACACGCCCACCAACAATCAACACCGCATACCACAATGCGGACGTGGTGGCTCACGCCTGTAATCCCAGCACTCGGGAGGCAGGGACAGGAGGATTGCTGAGTTCGCGGCGTCTTGCTGGGCACCATAGTGAGCTCAGGGCCAGCCTGAACTACAAAGCGAGACCCTGTCTCAAAAAGCAAAAAAAAAAAAAAAAAAAAAAAGACTATGAGACCAGTGTTCTACTCTCAGAGGTCTAATCCACTCGAGGCTATTTATCTAGTCATATTGATTTTGAAATTCACACTTTTCTTAGTTCTTGTGATGCAATTCCAGCACAACCAGAACTATTGTTAGATCAAAGTCTTTGTACTTTGTGGGATTTAGTTTAATATTCTAACAAATGAAAGTATTATCAAAGTAGAAGATAGATAAATAGGAGGCAGGGAAAAGTTCAAACAGTTCCATAAATTATCTACTCTGTTGTTTCAAAAGTATTTTAATATGTGTTCATTTCATTTATATTGCTAGTTTATCTTAGTTCACCAAAAAGAAGTTTCTACTGTTATTTGTTTCTTTTTTGAGAGAGAATCTTTCATGTCTCTGTCTCATTCTCTGAGTACTTTCAAAGTCATAATACACAGTGTATTATCTATTCTTATTCTCTTTTTTCTTATGAAATTTTATTTTCATGAAAAATTAAAAAGGCAAGTGTGAGCCCAGCATTAAAAAATTTAAGGGTTGACTAACAGTATCTGTTATTTGCACAAAATTATGAATGGGGTGCATGTTATGTACCTGCCCACCAGGTGAGACCCTATTATGGAAAATCTTTGTCCCTTCCAAAATTGATCTTAATGTTTATTTGGCATCCATGAAAAAAGGTGCAGATTCTATTATTTCTTCAACATTATCCTCAAGAAAGAAGATTTGCTTTCTTACAATTAATGTGTTACTTAAGTTTCATTTTGGTGTATCAGTGATTGAAGGTGACTTCTGCAGAATAAAAAAAACATTAATATCAATGTAATGTTTCTCTAGAAAAATGTGCTTTTCAAAGCATTAACTTGATGATGACTTCTGTGCACATTATCTTATTGTTTACACTTTCTTTCTGAAAATGTTAATTTGGGGCTGGAAAAAAAGGCTTTGAATTGTACTTATTTGACCCAAGAGCAATTTTGCTTCTATGTGAGCATTGCAGATACTGACAGTGATATCGACATGCGCTTTTATTATTTACCCAGGAAACTTTTCCTCTACCTGAAAAAGATGAAAAGAGAGAGAGAGAAAGACCTAAAGTAGATGAATGGCTCACTCTTACTTGAATCCTCAGAGTATTGCTTCTCAAAATGTACTGTTAAATTTGAATTAGAAACGTAGCCTGTATTTTCAGCATCGAGAAATAGTTTTTAGGTTTTTACCCCTTATACTCCTGATGATTCAGGGCCAAAATATGTAACTCAGATAGGAGTCACAATGTCTAAAATACTGGAAGCTCAAATTTTTCTTTAAAGCAGTCACAGGCATGGTTAACAGAACATTAAAAGCCAAGAGAATAGCAGCATGTAAGAGGCTTTCTCTCAGTGCTCTTTGTCAATATCTAAGTTAGATCAAACACTGTGGTGTCCATTAGAGGTAATGAGAAATGGATAAAAAATAAAACTTGCTGCCACTACAGCTGTATGAATATGTAATCTCACTAGGAAGTCACTACATCAAAAGAAGTAGCTAACTCTGTATCAGAGGCTATTTTTTTCTACTTAAAATTATGGTAAGGTTGGGCCGGAGATTCAGCTCAGTGGTTCCGGCGCCTGCCTCACAAGCTCAAGATCCTGAGTTCAATCCCGGTAACAACATACAATGCTGGGCGTGGTGACTCACGCCCACCAGCCATCAATACCACATACCACAGTGCCGGCCTGGTGGCTCATGCCTGTTATCCCAGCACTTGGGAGGCAGAGGCAGGAGGGTTGCTGAGTTTGAGGCTTGCCTGGGCTATATAGTGTGCTCAGGGCCATCCTGAACTACAAAGGGAGACCCTGCCTCAAAAAAAGAAAAACAAAATTATGGTAAGGCATGCTTCATTTTAAAAATGTATTTTATTGGTACATTTTAGATATACATAGTGGTCACATTCATAATAGAGAATTTGTACCTGTAACGATATATCTTGATTTCTTTTTTACATCTGTTGAGTTTATTGGTACATTTTATATATGCATTACAATCACATTCAACATTATAAATTTGTACCTGTAAATGGTACTTCTTGATTCTCATTTTCCCCCATTACTCTGCCCTCCCTACCACTGCCCACCCCAAATACAACAGGTTTGTTTCCATTTTTTTATTTTTAGTATCACATTTTTTTCTTTCCCTTCTTTACTTTCTCCTACCCCCATTTCCCTTTACTCTTTGTACATTTTATTCCTATTTTAAATCACCTATCATACATTCTGGATCTCATTTGTGCTTTTAATTTCTCATACTAGAGAAATGATATGGTATTTACACATTTGTGTCCTATTCATTTCACTTATAAGTATGTCCTCATGGTACACCCATTTAAGTATAAGTGTCTCTAACTTATCATTCCTTATGGCTGGGTAATACTCCATTTTATATTTTTTTTAAAATTCCACATCTTCTTTATCCAGTTTCCAGTTAATGGGCATTTAGGCTGTTTATAAAATGTAGCTGTTACAAAGTGTGCTATTATCAACTTGGGTGTGCATGTATTGCTTTTGTATACTGCTTTTAATTTTTCAGGAAGATAACCTGTGGGGGAATAGCTGGGTCAAGTGGACACTTAATTTTAGTTTTTAGCTTAGTTTTGGTGTTTTGGTTTTGTTTGTTTGTTAGGTTGGTTGGTTGGTTGGGTTTTTTTGAGACAGAGTCTCGCTTTGTAGTTCAGGCTGGCTCTGAGCTCACTATGTAGCCCAGGCAAGCCTCGAAACTCAGCAATCCTCCTGCCTCTGCATCCCGAGTGCTGGGTTTACAGGCGTGAGCCACCATGCCCGGCACTGTGGTATGTGGTATTGATTGCTAGTGGGCATAAGTTTCTACGCCTAGCATTGTATGTGGTTACTGGGGATCAAACTCAGGACCTTGCGCTTGCGAGGCAGGCGCCAGAACCACTAAGCTAACCTTCGGGCCCCGTCTTTTTTTTTTTTTTTCTTCAGGAATTTCCACACCAATTTTCACAGTGGTTGCAACAGTTCACACTCCCAATAATAGTGGAGAAGCATTCCTTTTTCCCCACAGCCCCACCAGCTTTGTTATTGGTTGATATTTTTTTGATAATAACCATTTTTCTTGAGACAGAATTTAGTATTTTAACTTTTGTCTCTCAAATGCCCTGGGACATGGGACAGATTTTTCAAATATCTATTTGCTGTGTCTACTTCATTATTTGATAAATGTCTATTCACTTCAGATGCCCATTTTTGGACTGTGTCTGAATTTGGGGGTATGATTTTTTTGAGTGCTTCATATGTTCTGGACATTAGCCCTCTTTGTCTGAGAAACAGGTGATAAAAGTATTTTCCATTCTGTGTGTTGTCTCTTAACTCATTTGATTTCTTTCGCTGTGCAAAAGTTTTTTAATGAGATGAGATCCTAGTTCTTGATTCTTTGTGATATTTCCTGTTTCCTTTCAATTTTGTTTTTAAAATCCTCGCCTACACTTATGTCTTCAAGATTTGTACCTGCTCTTTCCTCTAGCAAGTTTAGCATTTGTTTTGGTATTTCAATACTTGATCCATTTTGATTTTAGTTTAGTGCATTGTGAGAGATAATGGTGTAGTTTTAGTCTTCAGCTAGTAGAAAACCAGTTCCACTGAAGATGCTTTCTTCTAGTGGAAATTTTTGGTACCCTTGTTGAAGATAAGGTAACAGAGTGCCTATGGAATTGTTTCTGCACCTTCTAATCTGTTTATCCTTGGCGGTTTTGTTGCCAGTACTACATTCTTTTTTTAAACAAATTGAATTCTTTATTGGTACATTTTATGTACAGCTCACAATCATACTCAACATTAGGGAATTTGTACCAGTATATGACACGAGTTAATTCTCATTTTTACTCATATCCCTACCTACCCTACAACTCCCCCCCCACACTTTCTTTTTAAATAATATTTATTCTTTCCTCTCACTACTTTTCCTTACCACTTTCCCTTTGAATATTTCCTATTTCATGAAACCTATCATATATTCTAGAACTCATTTACATCTACAGGTTCTCATGCCAGAGAAAAGGTATAGTATTTACATATCTGTGACCCATTTATTTCACTTATTAGTGTGTCCTCAAGGTGTGCCCATTTGAGGGTGAATGACTCAAACTTGTCATTCTTTATGGAAGAGTAATATTCCATTTTATTTTTTAAAAAGCCTATATCTTCTTTATCCAGTCTCCTGTTGATGGGCATTTGGGTTGTGCACCCATGTCCATAGCAGCTCAGTTTGTGATAGCTCAATCTTGAAAATAACCCAAATGTGCATCACCTGGAGGCTGGATATGTTCTTTTTATCACAGTAGCTTGGTAGTATAATTTCAAGCCAAGGACTGTAAAGTCTTTTGCCTTGCCTTTGTCACCCAGGATTGTTTTGGATTCTTTTCTAGGTCTCTTCTGGTTCCCAATAGATTTTAAGCATGTCTTCTCTAGTTTGTGATGTATATATATTATTGTTTTTTTCATCAGAATTACACTTAATCTGTATAACAGTTTTGGAAATATGGCCATTTGCATTATGTTGGTTCTTCCTATGCAATAAAAAAGAGACATCATCCTTTTTTTTTCTGTAAGGCAAACTTTTTAATCCTGTGAATTACCATATGGATTGATTTCCTGAAGAGTTAGAAACAGAGAAAAATAATGGACATTTCACTGAGCGTGCAATGGGAAATGATGGGAAATATGTAACTGTTAGAATAAATACACAGCATAGTTTTAAAAATTAAAGGTCATGTTTTCAATAAGGGACTGTGAAATTTTAAAGAGTAACAGTTGATGGGCAAATACAGTAAAATTTTGTGGAGAACCAACTTAATAACTGAATAAGATGGAATATAGCAAGAAATTCTCCTTACATAAGCTTATGTTAATTTCAGAAATTATCGCAGTGACATGAAATAGCCTTTCCAAGAAGATAAAGTGAGGTGTTAATTATATCTGTTAATTAAGTTTTTGAGGTCTTAATTTACAGCATCGATATAGTCCACAGATTAACATGAAAAATTTAATAAATGTTATAGTGTGAGATTCATTTGAGGGTAGGAAAATATTATATCTAGCTTTTCTACAATTTAATAATTCATTTGTTGGAGAGAATAAGAATATATATACAGAAATAGTTTTAAAAAGCACTTAAAGGAGTAAGTCCTTTAAGTAAGTAATTCTGCAGTTAAATTCCCATATCGACTGTAGAATGAACTGGAGTTATTGGAAATGGCTCTCACTTTAATTTGTAGTATTAGAAAGAAAATACATAGAGGAAATAATTTCTCTATTAATTTAATATATTCAAATTGCTTCTTGTTCAAACATTAATTATACACAAAGGTTATTTTAGCTCAGATAAGCATTATTATAACTCTTTCAGTCCATAGTACATCTTCAGCTGAATATTTTGGTCACTATGATGATTTGTTGTTGCAAAGATTACATTTCCTTTATTCTTCTTCATAAATATAAAAATACTAACTTAAAATTGACTGAGTTTAAAACAGAAGTGTTATTGTGATGATTACAGTTAACTAGATTGGTTTGGAGGAACAAATATCTGAGTGCCGTTGGGTTATGAAGGCATCATTTCAGGAATTGCATCTGGTTCCCCTTCCTCTTTGGTGCTACCCCCTACTCTGCTTCCTAATTATCATGAATTGATCGGCTTGGCTCCATCATGCAGTTCCACCATACTGTTCCTGCCTCGGAGATTGCTAAGTATGAAATAAAACCCTTAAAAATATGAGCCAAGTGGCATCTCTCCTTTCAATTAGGAGTATTTGCTATTGTATCCCTGTGGTAGAAAAGCAACTAATAGAAAATTGGCATGAGAAAAGTAGAGCATTGCTGTGACTGTACATAAACTTGTTGTTAGCCCTTGGAACTGGTTTCTTGGAGGAGTTTGGAAAGGATTGGCAAAGCAGACTAGAGAAACCTTAGAGCACTTATGAGATGAGCCTTATAGATGATTCTGGTCAGAACTTGGAAGAAGAGAATGCCTGATACACACATGGACACGTGAGACCAGAGTTAGGAGAATTCTGTAGGGAACAAGAACTTCACTGTTGACAAGACACCTACCCTGGAAAAAAAATAAAAACCTTATAAATAAACATGTACCTACATTTAAACAAACGAACAAACAAACAAACATTTACCTACATTTTGCCCATGTTGTGAACTTTGTAAGAGAGAGCGATCAAAGGTTATGAAGCAAGTGATTGAGTAAAGGAAATTTAAAAAGCAATCTAATGTTCAGTCTGTAGCTGGGATACTTCCAGCTTTTTCGTCTTATTGACAGTGAGAATCAGGAGCAAAGAGCAGAGCAGAAGAATTTTAAAAACAATTAATTTTTTTAAATAAGTTAACTTATTTATATTTTTAAAAATAATGTTTTCTAAATGTTATTTAACATTTAAATAAGGATTTTAGGATATTGTAGATCAGTATCCTATTCTGCAAATAAATAAATGGCTACATGAATAAATACATGGAAAGTTTTACCTGTAGTAACTATTTCATAGTTCAGGAAATGAGCCAATTGCCCAATGAGCTATTATATGAGAAAACACGTTCAAACTTTCAATCTCCATTTCA